>BPLR01010966.1:0-56968 GCA_021605095.1 Caerostris extrusa
ATTGGCTGCATTGCTACAAAAATTTAATCGACGTCAACTCGCACCAGCAGTATATGAATCTCAAAGCTGTACAAAAATGGAATTCTGTTTCCCTTAAACCAGTTGTCTGTTCTAAGTCCCACATGATAAGCACACTGACTGAAATTGCATTTCAAAACTTACGTTTTACCAAAATAAAAGTTTCATGTCGTGGGAATTGGGACATTTTCATTGTTTTGGTAAAATATTTCACTCCTGAAAAATAAAATTGCATCTTGTTTGGTTTCTGGCAATCCCAAATACGCATTTTTGTAACACTACAAAATGGCGTCAAAACTCGGCAAGTCTGCAGCTGTTATATTGGCACCACTAAAAACTACGAAATCTGCAGCTATTAGATTAGCAACACTTAAAACCGCCAAGTCTGTCGCCAAGGTACCGTTAATATGTAAGTACCTAAATCTTTAATATGTACAGTTTTTTTTTTTTTTTTTTTTAGTTACTTGCTTTATGTGTATTCGAATAATTTTGCATAGTCAGTTACTAGCAAATAAATGCATTAATTTTTAATTCCAGATGAACGTTCATACTATTGAAGACACATTACAAAATTTGGGAGTAAATGCCCAATATGATGTGTTACCTTTTGGTAGCCTCAGGGAAGAAACTCTCTCTGCTGCCGAGAAGGTTTTGAAAGACATTGGGTGAGTATTCATTTTATGTTGTCGTTTAAAATGCTCTTAATCTAAAAACTGATTTTAGAAATGTTCTTAAATTATGTATTTTGTATAAATTATGTTTTTCATTTCTTTTTTTGTAGAGATATAATTACTGAAAAAGACAATCTACGACAAAATGTTAAATCTCAAGAAAAGTTTGCTGAATTGATGCATAAGGTAAAAAAATTTTGGTTTTTGAAAACCGAATTTGAAGTTTAGATTTTTTTCCCCTCAATATGTGTATTTATGAAGTACATCATGTGATAAAAAGAATTGCCTTTACTTTAAACAAGAAATCATAAATTTTAATGTTAAACATAGCTTACTCGAAAAAAAAAAATGTAGTAATAATTATATAAGGTAAAGCACTAGAATTTTTTCTTGATTTTTCCTTTTTTTTTTTTTTTAAAGATGCTTTCATAGAGAAAAAGATAAAATGATCTCTTTCAGTTGATAGTTAACTTTTATGCTGTAGCTTAAATAGCATATCTGTTAAATTAATTTCCCTTTTAAATACATTTTTACAGAATTTTTCTTTTCAATATATTTAATCATTCTAAAAGTAAAATTCATGTTTTATGAAAATAAAAAAATATGCAGAAAATGAACGAGTTTTAGTTTTATCTGCATTATTATTTTTTGTCCATTAAGAAAAAAATTTTGCCTATTTTCAGATTGTTAAATTAAGTGAAGAATTCTATCAACTCCTTCCTGTGTATGGATTTCAATATGAGAAGTTGTGTCCTCTATTCAGTGCACCTGATGTTCACTCGAAGCTTAAGCTCATTCACAACTTGAAACACATAGGGTTGTCTTCACAATTAATTCTAGGAGCTAGTTTGAAAGTTTCAGGTGAGTTCAAAATATGCTATTATATAAGATTGGTGATTTTAAAATGCTCAGTTGCTAAAGTTTTTCATGGTAATATAGTAAGATTGTTTTCGTAATTAATTTTATGTAATATTCCTTCCAGAAATCAACCCTAAGGATTATGTATATAGATCTCTGAATTGTAACTTAAGTCTTCTGAAGCCTGATTCACAAGAAGCTCAAATGATTTTACAATACATTCATAACACAGGTAAGTGCCGAAATATTATGTATCAGACCAAATGTATTGTTAATTGATGTTGTAGTAACTAAGGAACTATATGAATTTTGACATTGGAATGTTCCTTTCAATTTTATAATAAATTGTGACTTTTTCATTTGATATTTACTTAAATAATGAAGTAAGATACCTTCTTGTAGTCCAACTGTGGAAACAAATGAATAGATTACTTGCTAGGGGCTTTATGTATAGATGAGGTGCAAAGTTGGTTTGAAAGATAATAAGTATTAATTGTTAATATGGAATTTCTTCCTACTAGTTTTCTTTTAATATTGTATATTCTAAAATTTGAATTAAGAGAGATTAAAAAATTATTTTTATATTCAATAAAAGTTCCTCTTAAATGATAATTCATCCCCATGATGCTGCTCTTCTTGAATCTTTCCAACTTGGCAGCTTAGTCAGAGTGTACGTTTATTTATCATTGGAAACAGATTAATCTCTTAATTTGATAAATCCAAATTCACTAGAAGCACAATTTAAAGGAATTATAAGAATTTAGCAAAGAAATTAAAATTCTACTCAACCTTCCAATACAAGAATGTAATGTTATTTTCTTCAGAATTTAATAAAGAGTATTTTGAAATATAAATAGCAATTGAAAACAATTTAAGTGAAGGTGCAACTATATATTTTTTCATTGAATATCTTGTTGATATAGTTAAGAGTATAAATAAATTATCTTTCCATCTTCAACCAGGTTGTAAGCAAGATATTGGCGTTCAGTCAATTTATGCTGTCCATATACCTGAACAAGTGGAACAGTTCAGAAACACGAAGCTTGCCAACCACATGCTTTTGTGGCATGGAACACGCCTTTCAAATATGCTTTCTATACTCTCCCATGGATTACAAGTAGCTCCACTGGGTGCACAGATGAATGGCGACCTTTTTGGAAAAGTTTGTTCTCAATTTTTATTTACTTTAATTAAATAAGCAGTTTTGTTACAATTTTATGTAAAATTATGAATTTACATTAATTGAAATTATGATTATTAGTCGAGGTTTTTTAATAAAGAAAAATTGCATATAACCTTAAACAAATATTATAATATAAAATATTTATTACAAATAATTTTTAATTTTGCTCCATTAAAAATACATAGTAATTTCACAAGTAGAGTTCTTCAAATATATGCAAGCTATTGGAAAAATTATGGTAAATTAAAATGAACTGAAATAGGGCATAGTTAGGAAACATACTATAGTTGATCATTTCAACTGTACAGTATGTTTTCAATAAAGAATTTGCTTGGTTTTCTCCCGTATTAATGGGTTTTTTCCTTATAAAGACAATAATTTCATTATTATTTTGCATATATGAACATAACAAGGGAGGTGGGCTAGTATGACACCTGGTCTAATATGACTTTAAGACATAGGGCTGACAACCCTATCCCGTAAACAGAAAACATCTGTCTAAAAATCTGCTGGTAGGCAGACAGCTTTGACCCGGCATGAGGCTGATGTTCCAGTGAAGAAGATAACAAAGCTTTACTAGTAAAAGATTGTAGGTCTAAAATTGTAATATTTCTGTATATTCATACACATTACTAGTTTTGTAATAAATATTCCTAGAGATGAAATATTTTTAATTATAGAATAAATGAAGACTGTATAAATTTTAATAAGCTGCATTGCATTGATTTTGAATATGTATATATTTGTCCTGAAAGATGTTATGAAACAAAACTTAAGTTCATTTATTATTTTTTTTCCAGGGAATTTATTTTGCTGACATGTTCAAGAAAAGTGAAGGGTACTGCATGAAGCATCATTCCTTAAAAATGAAATGTATACTCCTTTGTGAGGTATGTTCTCAATTGTGACTTTATTAAGTAGCAAAAAAATTGGAAGTAATTATAACAAATTGATGAAACGGAGAAACCTAATTTCTTAAAAACTAATATAATGTGTAATATCAATTAATTAGTTTGATCTCTGTAAAAAATTTCAGAAAAACAGTTATTTGATTTCAAAAATGTATTTTGTGACCTGCAAGATCTTATAATTAAAATTATTAATATATATTCATTTGGGATTGATATATTTTTTTTTTGCAGAAATTATACTGAGGGTTCTTGTAATGTGTATGATTAATTGTGTAAGGAATGCTCAGCTTTCATTCTACCATATTATCTTTTACGCAATGGGGAAAAAAATTATATATAAATAAAAAGTCGTGTACTTAAATGATTAAAAATATATGGCTTAATAAAATACTTATTTTCTGAAATAAAAATCGAATTTTGATCTTTAAATCAAATTCAAAGAAATATGTATTAGTTAAATATTGTCATTGTTTTCCCATTATTGTCATACTGTTTATATCTATTTGCAAATATTAAAGGTGTAAACATTTTGAATTATTTCATATATTTTTAGTTTTCAGGAAAGAAAATTTGTATTCAACTATCAAAAGTTGAGAAAAAGTGAAATATTAAGTTATAGAATTATCTGAAATTTGAGAAATTTTGTATATTTCCAATATTTATAAACTAAATCTGCATATGTACCTTTTTTGTTATAAAATGATAACAATTAACAGTGATATGAAAAAATTATCTTTTTTGCATGGATTAATGATTTAAATTTTCTGCTGTCAGGTTGCCTTGGGTGATTGCAAAGAAATTGAATATAATTTGGTCATTGATCCTGCTGAAAAGTACGACAGTGTCAAAGCTGTCGGAAGGAGACAACCTGATCCCTCAAAGAATGTGTATTGGAAAGGTAGGTTATTCCACTTATATTGATTAAACTTAATGTTTTGCAAATGTCATCTAAGAAAAAAGAAAAAAAAAAACGGATAATTTTCTCTGATCCATTGTAGTGCTAATTCACCGTTATATCTTGTGAGGGGGAATAAAATCTCTTGTATGAGAAAAAAATTTGTTTTTATGCATATAAATTTTTTTTTTTATTTATGATTTTTAAAAATATACAGCAATTTCTTGTTTAATTTGGTGAAAACGCTTATTACGTCTAAAACTTGAAATGCACGTTTAAAACTTGTAACATTTTTAATGTTAAAAATCAAAGAAGTCTGTTCTATGAAAACTTGCACAACTACACAATAACAGAAATTTAGTAAAAGTTCTAAATCATTGTTAAATAATGCATTAAAATGTGCAAAACCTCTAACACATGAAAAGGTAGGAACCTTGTCTAATAAAAAGTTGCATTTATCTGTCATCAAAATTGAATCAAGTCTTAACAATTGATTAACCATTTGAATATTATGCATCAAAAGTATGAATAAAATAATGTATTATAAAGTGAAAGTAACTATCCCATATGACATTTCTCTCTCTTAAAAAGTATATTTCTATACAGTAAAGAGTATATTTCTACATGATCATTGGTTTTACTTAAGTCTGTACAGATCTGCTTTTGTTGGACCTTGTTTCAATGGCTGTTTAATGATGTCATTTTGTAGGGATTCAAGCACTTTTTTTACTTTATTTCACACTATTTATTGAGTAAATTTTTTTTTTTTTATTTACAATGGCAGATTATGAGCAAAAAGGAACAATGAAAGAAAAAAAACATAAAACAACAACAAAATAATACAACAAAACATGCTGAAACAGAGTTCATTAATCTAACAGTAATGCCAAGTTGCAGATCTTAGCCACTAAAAAGTGTTACCAGGTGCACCACAGGGAGGTAGATCTTCTTGCACTTTATTGAGTAAATATGAGTAGACTTTATCAACTCCTACTGGCAGCTACAGTTAATCTGGGAGACCTTGTGGGAATCAAGTTTTACAATTTGACTCATCTTCAATGTATTAAACTTCTGTTCTTTTCAGGCATGACCGTTCCCGTTGGCGAACCTGTGAATGCACTGGAGCAAGGCACCTCCTCCTCGCACCACTATCTGAACTTCAACGAATACGTGGTGTACAATGCATCCCAAGTGTGCGTCCGCTACTTGATACAGTTCACTGACAGAGATAATATTTTTTAAGCTTTACTTTTGCCTCATGTACATGGACACCCTTCGCTGTGCTAACTCACCAGAATGAAAAAAGGACTTCTTAGCCAGCAGGTTTGAAAAAGAAAACTGAAATTGTGCAAAAAAAACTATATCTTTCACACTTCTCTAGGCTTTTCTGTTAGCCTGAATGAAGTTATGTTACAGAAGATGCAGATAAAAGAACTGTCTTTTTTCTCTCTTATTTTTACTTTATTACTTTTTTTTTTTTAATTTGCCCATATAATTTCACAGCAAAAGTGATTTTTTTGCCCTCCCAATTTTCTTCTCCCGAGAACAAACCGGTTTTTCTTTTTAATTAGGCGTACATATATACAACTGGGAGAAATATATCTGGCACTTAACTAGCCATCCTTTTTTTTTCCCTTCTAAAATTCCAGCACTCCAACTATAAAAACAAAAAAAAGAATAATTGAAGGTGAAAACATGACTAAATATAGCAATATCGGATTTCAATATATATATAAATAAATATATATATATATATATGTGTGTGCATGAACAAATGAATGCATAATATTGATAGTTTATGTTGTGTTGGGATTTATAAAGAAATGGGAAAAAGAAATTTAAAAAAAAATCACTTTATAACCTCCTGTGAAAACAAAAAATCATTGAGGTCATTTTTACAATATCTGATTTTAGAGATCCTTGTAACCTGTTTTGGTAACAAGTGCAATGTAGATATAACTTCATACAGTTCATCGACTGTATGCTTTTTAATTGCAGGAAGTGTTTTAAATGAAGTTATAACAATGTTTAATTTTAAAATATCTATATGTTTACTTTAATTTTTAAAAGTTAAATATTTGCTGTTTAATCATTCTATGAATTTCCTGCATTTTTCACTCATTGTTCTTCTTGTTATGACCAGGTAAGTTAATTTGCAGTAATTAAAAAAAAGACACTACCTGGATGTCGAAATGAATTTTTTGCACCAAATTTTTACCATTCATGAACCAATATTTTTAGCATCATCCACCAGTTATTGCATGCTTATATAAATCAAATCATGGAAATGGATTTTTCTTTTTGTTATTGTAAACTGATTGAGGAAGTAAATTTTTTCTGTTACTTTTTTTTAATGATGATGATAAAAATTGTTGTATAAATCTATCATGAGTAGTGTTGAGTTGAGTGGCTGAAACTCATTTGCAATAAAGCAGCCACCATCTGTAACAACTTGTTACCTGAAATAAAAATATTGCAATTCATGTCTTGTGCCAGTTATTTTTTAATGTATATCATTAATTATGAACACAATGCTCTATTGTAGGAAGAATTAAAAGAATAGTAAATATATATATATATATATATATATAAACAATTTTAAATTGACCGATCACATTCGAGCCAAAAATTTTGAGTGGCCTGATGGCCAACTGGCTAGCGCTCTGGCCATTTGTACCGAAGGCTTCAAGTTCGAATCCTGGTGGTGGCATGGATGCTTGTTGGTGGTACGGAATCCATGTTAAACTGTAGGTCCCGGTCTGTTTAGCCTAAATTGTGCACAAGATGACACTAGAGCGACAAACCAAACCAAAAATTTTGAATAATGTTCTATGTAGATTTTTGATGGTGTTAAATTTTATAAAACATTGACAAACATGTCAATGATATATGTTAAACATATACATGAATAATATTTGTTAAAAACTGACAAAAGCCTATTTTATACTTTACACAAATTCTCCTAATTAAAAGAATCTATTATAAATATTTACTAGCATAAATGTAGATGTACATCCATTATTCATGAACAAAACTAAAAGAAATTTTAAAGTATATCCGAGTGACATCCAGTCGAGTGATTTAGTGAAAAATATAATGGTTTTAGGCAAAAATGCCAATAACACTTCCCTAAATGAATGTATTTAAACCTTTTAGTTCAATACATACATAATGTTATTATTCTTATTTCATTGGATTCTAGAAATTATTATGACTTATCCCATAGTAGTATATAAAAAAACAAAAAAAAAAAAATCAATTTTTTAGAAATTCAATTAATACTTTTTAATGCACGAATTCATAGCTCGTAATTAAACACTTTATCTCGACTTCATATGACTAGAAATAAACTCAAATTTTTTTAAAATCTGATCATAAATAAATAAAAAAAAAAAATCTTTTGTATGAACTTTTTTATGTTTTATTCTATGTCGTACAAAATGATCAGAGTTATAAAAAAATAACTGAAATCCCTTCACGAAATTCTATTTATCTTGTGTGAACATATTTTGCTGTGCAAATACGCATGAGAGTATATGAATGTTCAATAGCCTAAGAAATGTATGAAGCAATTGCTCAGAATATTACAAGAATGACAGTTCTTCTATTTAGAGTTCCAATTATATATTTGGCGATTTCTCTCCCCATTAATCACAAAATAATCTGCCTTTGCAGAATACTGTGATTTTGACAATTTCATTGGCACAGAAAGGAGACTGTCTTAATCGGAGAGCAGAATCCCCACAAGAACTATCAAATTCAATAGTGACGGGGAATATAACAAAATTTAATTAGAATTTTATGAAGAAGCCCTACCCAATTCAGACAGAGAAATCTGTTAAGTGCTGGTTCAGTTAACTTATAAGTATAAACAAATCCTTAAACACTAATTTTGATGGCATTGAAATAATCTGATTATATTTTTGAAAAACCACACAATTCAAAATGAATTACAGAGCACTTTACTTGATATAGGTTAATCGTTATATTTAGCAATACATATTTCATGCCAGTTTTAAAAACACATGAAAATTAGTGTTTATTTTAAATGAAATTGTTGCACAAGGGGAATAATGTGTTTTAGATAATAACTTATGTTCTTGTTTTTTTTTTTTTGCAGACATCCATCATGTTCACACATGATACTTATTTTCGATTTTTTTAAAATTTCCTTTCACAATTCATCATATGTACGGCATTGATTATCTTAAGGTTTATAAGGCTGATTGTGTTTTGAAAATTGGAGGCTAACCAGTTCAAAATTTTCATATTACCCATTTGAAATCTTACTTTTAGATAGTGTGTTACTTTCCCATCTATGAAATAGATTTAAAAATGTATATTAAATGTAAGATGGGATTTTTTTGACACTTCGTATACTGTAGTTTGCTTTAAAGGTAGGTGGAAAAATGGGCCTTAATTTGTTTCGGGCATAGTTTTAGAAAATCTGACATGCAATGCTAAAAACTTCAATCATGCCCAGGTTTTTGTGACTAATCCTCAATGTCCTGCAGGTGACAACCCATGAGTGATCTCTCATGGGTGGAGGGGAAAGGGGCAGCTTCTGTTGTGATGGAGCACCCGTAGGTAGAAGTCTGACTTTGCTCCGTGACTCTCTTACAGTCATATGAGACCGGGACCTACAGCTTAAAGTGGATTCCGAACCACTACAAACATCCATGGCACCGCCAGGACTCGAACCTGAAACCTGTGGTACGGATCGCTAGCCACTCGACTATTCAGGCCCTTTTTTTTGTAAAATGCATAAGTAAACTTAAACATTTAGAAAGAAATTTATCCTTAAATAGAAATATAAACAATCACCTGCAAAAAAATAAAATAAAACTGATACTTTTATTATAATAATCATGTTTTTAAAATTTTTTTTGGTACTAGTAAATATGTGTTGTGTGTTGGAGTTTAGAAACTTATTGCAACATTTCAAGTTGTACCAAGATTATATTAGTTTTATAACTATGCACTAAACACATCCATGACATACAAGCAGATATGTCAACTACTATGGAAAATAATAATTTTGTATTCATAATGGACTACAGAAAAATTTCAATTAAAATTTTATTAATAGGCCAATTTTTGTCAGATGTCACACAGTTAAAAGTTTCATTGTTACCGAGAAAAAAATAGTGCTTGTTTCCATGAAAATAGAAAATTATACATATTTTTTTTTAAATGATTAAACCTGCATTCAATTATGTGCATAAAAAAAAAAAAAATATAGTGATTTCTATCATATTTTTCCTTTCTTATAAAAAAAAAGAAATTTATTCTGTGAGATCTTTACTTATAAGAGGATCGAGTAAAATGGATAAATTTGGGTATGTATGCAATTAGTTTTAAAATTTTCATGTTTTTTGCATGTAGTAAACTAAAATTTCCTATTTCAAAATATTGTGTAAAAAAATTTTTTCCTGTAATAACTAGTGCATATATTGGTAGCATTAAGTCTTAAATGATGTCTCAATTCATTATTTTTGAAAACTTCTTTTAATTTAAAAATATTATAATGATATTTATTATTATTATTTGATATAAATTGCAACTGCATTCACGAATAACCATATAAGTTGGTGTAAAATTTCATTGATGGCCATTTCAATTGGAAGGTTAAGGAGCAGGTTTCTCGCCCCCTATTATCAAGCACCAAAAACTAATGAAGAATTAATTGAGAAATCTAATTTGAGGTTTATATCTCTTTATGTATATATTACTAAGGAACATTGATGCATTCGGAAATGTACTGTTATTTTTTTTAAATCAGTAAATCTTAATGAGTATATCATATAATCAATGTACTAGCACACACTTACAGTCGATCAAAAATGGAATATAAGATCAAGAGGGGCCTACATTCAAATTGTTAGCAAAATTAGAATGACACTATTCTAAAACGGTAAACACTGAATCGAAAATAAGGAGAAATTCTACACATATGACTAATCAACAAACATAAAAATGTATTGGTTAAAATCAATGCGTTCGGCTCATTAAGGTCTGTTCGTTTTTGTCATACTAGATTGCACCAAAGTTCATACGTTCACTGATTGCTATGGCAAATATTGACGTTAATCCCCAATGTATTGAATATATTTAATATAATTTGATAAAAATTATGATAGTTTTTATTGCATATTTTATTTTCGTGGCAAAGATTTTTATTATTTGAATTTTGTTTCTTTGTAAATGTTGTGTGTTATGTTTGATGAGTTATTGCTATAAGTATTATATAGGGTGCTGAGAATAAATGTCCAAATAAGTGTTCTCGACTATTTTGTTATTTATTATCCGTGCCACATTTTATAAAGATTTGTACCCATCACAACATGTTTCATTTTAACATATTGACATATATCACAGTAATGATGTATTTTATTAACTCTCATGTAATTTACAAACTTAAAAATGGGAGGTGAAAGGGCCTCATAAGTGGAATAGCGCAGGGCCTCTTTCATCTAAATCCGGCCCTGACCCTTTTTTTAACTTATGTTATTATCATCAGATTTTCACATAACTGGTATCATTGGAAATGTCTCGAAGAGAACTGACTTATAGGGCATTGCAATTAATTAATAAAATTAATTAACCACTAAATCGAAATTTTTCCATTGAAGAACCTGAGATTTTTAACGCATTCAATTCATCATGATGAGATTAATACAAGGGTGGCCTACCTTTTTGGAAGAGTGCCGTTATCTGAAAAAAAAAAAAAAAAATTGCGCTTCCAACTTTTTCAACATACTAAATAATATAAAAAGATCATTATAGGATGATTATGGGATTTTTATCCAAATATCACTTTTTTTTTTTTTTCGTGTAAATCTGAGTAGTGGAGATTAAAAAAGTAATATAATAAATAAAACTAAAGTACAAACTTAAGGTTTTATTGTTAATAAACATTTTTAAAGGTTTGGTCAGTTTAGATTATGTATAAAATAAAAATGAATAAATTGAAACATTTAATTCTTAATAATTATTTAACAGTCAGTACTTAATTAATGTGGCTTTTGAATTTGTAGTTTTTTTACCAAGTCATCTATATTAGGATTAGTTCGTGAAGATATTAACAAAATTAGGTGTTTTAGGTGCATATCGGTTAATTTTATATTGATTTTATTATCTTCATAATAGAAGACATATGTTGATGCAATATGTTAATCCTACAAATCTGACTGTCAAATCGTTTAAATTTGGAAAATTGGTTGTTCTTACTAATTTCTAATATTCAATATAATTTGGAGAAGTTTCTTATATTTGTGTAATGTAGCATGATGCTTTAGGTCAGGAGTCTCCAAACCACGGCCCGCGGGCCAAATTGGGGACCGCCAGTGTCATCCATCCGGCCCGCGACAGCGAATAGCTTATTGTTGCTGCAATAAGTTGGATAAAAAACACAGAATGATAATAACTCGGTTTTATTTACTTGCTGGGTAAAGCTTAATGACAAGCACAATACGCGGAAAATTTAACTTAAGCATAACAAATAATTGAAATGAATCCCACTAGCATTATAAATTAGGGAACATCCCGCGGTTATCCTCGGTAGTTATACCTACCTATTTCCGCTTTTAACCACTAGACGTCAAGTGTCACGGTCGTATCGATACACAATAGTAGTTATAGTAATTGAACCAGCGAATTTAGCAAGCATATGCTCGCTCAGAGCTCGTACTCGGCGACTAGTCTAGAAATTATAGATAATGGCAGAAAAATTAAAACGGTTTTGGCCCTTGGTACATACTGGTGTAAACAGTATGGCCCTATGGCTGGAAAGTTTGGAGACCCCTGCTTTAGGTCAATAATTTCGAATTGAATTTCAGGTGATTAACAATTAACGTCTTGCAGAGAAATTGAAAAGAATATTTTTTTTTATCATCTTGAAAAACATCAAACTTAGCACTGAAGGAATCCTGCAAAATAGATATTAATTTTTTTAAATCAATCATTCGGAGTTTTATTGAATTTGGTACCTAGTTCCTGCATTAATGGGAAATGTGTTTATATTTTCTCAAAAGTCGAGACAAAAAAAGCAAAAAGTATGTTTACAAAAGAAGATATATGGCCAATTACTACTGTGCCCAAAAAGTAAGACCAATTTTATTTTTTCAAAAAACCCTATTTATTCTTACAAATTATTTCATCATCGCCTTCAAAATAATCCCCTCTGGACACAATGCACTTATGACAACTTTTTCCAATCCTCAATGCATGCTAAAGAGTCATCAGCAGGGATGGCTTCAAAGCGCTCGGCGATTCACGTTGAATCTCTTCAAATGACTCAAAACGGTGTCCCTCCCCAGAAGTGGTCTTTTGAGTTTAGGGAATAGCCAGAAGTCGCACGGTGTGAATACGGTGGTTGTGGAACGATATGGGTTTCATTTTTGGCGAAAAAGTCACGAAGAATCAATACAGTGTAAGCTGGCAAAAACCAAGAGTTGTCTTTCCATAAATGTGGCCTCTTTTTCCGAATAGCTTCACGCAAACGACGCTTGACACTCAAATAATATTAAATCTTGCAAATTGACAGTTTGGCCCGGCGGAAGGAATTCTTAATGCACTACACCATGGTAATCTTTTAGCGTTTCAAGCACTAATGAATTGACGTCAAATTTCACACAGATGTCAAGGACAGTGCCAAAGCCTAAAAAAGAAAAGAAAAATTGAAATACCATATGCCCGAAAATTTAAATTGAAAATTGTTTTTACTTTTTGGGCACAGTAGTAGGATAGGAAAAATGCTGTCTTTTTCTCTGTATTCTTAAATTTATTCAACTCAAACCATCGGGTCGTTTCAAGACCAGACTGTCTTACTACATCGTTGAACCGGTGTCAAGCAGCGCTCTTTTCGGCGCAGTTGTATATAGCGTATGAATAGGATTTTAGCGAATTTTGCCAAAGTTCCTAAAGAAGACCGACGACGATTTGGCAGGTTGACGGAAGAGCCTTGGTTACATAGTATCTCTTCTCTATCTCCTGAATCCTGGCGGTGGCTTGGATGTTTATGAGTGGTTCGGAATCCACGTTAAACTGTAGGTCCCGGTCTGTTTAGCCAAAAGTGTGCACAAGATGACCGTAGAGCTACCAATCAAACCAAACTTTTATCTCCTGCTTTGTGAATGAGAGAAGTTTTTTTAAGCTTTAAACCCATTGATTTGATAGAAAAGGAGTAACACACACACACATATATATATATATATTATTAATTTATTTAAAAAAATTAACTTATTAATTATTATTTTTTTAATTAATAAAAAAAAAAATTCTGCATATATAATTTTTTTAATATTATTGTTATAATTTTTAAGAAAGTATAAAAAAAAAAAAGAATAGAAACAAAAACAATTGGAGGGCAAATTGTGACTCAGCGGAGAAACAGCATGGTCATTCGGAAAGGAGGATATCGAAACTTTGATGAATAATAGAGAGTTTTTGCATAACGTTTTTATCGTCCGATATTTTTTTCTTCCTAGCGCGCTTGCTCATAGGAAAGTTCAGTAGTGCAGTATTACAGATATGTATACGCAATAGGTATAATGTTTCCTATGAGCATGCGCGTTAGAAAGAAAAATATCGAAAAAAAAAAAAAAAAAAAACGTTATGCAAAAAAACTCTTTAATATTCAGAACAGCGCTAGGTTTTTAAAATCAGAAATGTTGTGATCATAGTTGCTTGGATCACTCAAAACAGAATTATTAATATTGGGAATGGAATATTTAATTTATCAATAAGTTTTCACGTGCCACTGTTAAAACTCCCCGTGCCACACTATGGCGCTGGTTGGCCATCCGTGAATTAATAAATTATATTTATTTTAAAAATTTTGTACCAGTCGAAAATTTCTTTTTTCCAAACTTAAAAACATAATTTAAGTCAAATTTTATATGTATTTAAAGAACATCAAATATTAAATATCGTTATGAAAGAAAATGAATTATAACATATTAAAATTCTTATGCCCTTGGGTGTCTAGTGTCGTCAACCCTCTTTAGATATAAATTTTTTTGAAAATGTTATGAAAAGTTTGCGAGATATTCAAGATGTCAATTAGGGGTCGTTTCCAAATTTAAAAAATATAATTTATAGATCTGTTTTGGGGCAAACGAGATAACGCTGATGTTTCGAGCGAAAGTTGGAAAGCAGATACTTAACAAGCACATAATTTAATTCGTTTGCTTAAAATATTGATTTTTTAATTAAATTTTTTGTGCATTTAACCAGATTTTCTTATTTTAAAAGAAACATATTTTTGAAAAGAAAAAAATTAGTTCGATATTTTTTGGAAAAGAAAATTATCATAATTTGACTGCTTTTTGATAATTATCATAATTTTCAATGTGCATATTTTATGCTTTAAATATATTTTTAAATAAAAATAATTAACTATTTGCTTTTGCTAAAGCTATTGAGATAATTTATTTCTTTAAATTAGAACTACGTCGATTTTTGATTTAATTTAAAATTGGTTTCATTAATATTAGAAAGTAATAAAATGTTTTTTAATATATAAAAATGATCATTTAAACCAGGGGTGTCCAACCCAAATGATCTTGGGGTCACTTTGGAAATGCATCCTAACTCTACTGGCCGCATATAAAATTATATATCTTCATATTAGATTTAGACCCACTATGAACATTTTTTCGGAGTGAAAAATTGAAACATAATGAGTTATTAGTATTGTATTTGCTATTATTCTTGCATTTAAACATAGATAATATAATAATGATGGTACTAAAACGCGCATTGTAAAAGAAATATATAATACTAAAAATGAAAATAAGAATTAAAACATTAAAAAATATTTATTTTACTAGTGCGATATTTGTTTCTCCACTCATTCACTTAGCTCTTGCAAATCGATCTCAATTTGGGTATTTGACATCGTAATTGGTGTTGTATATGGTAATATGTAATAATAATACATCGTAATATGTTTGAGTGTGTTTTGTGTTTGATCAATTTCATTTTAAAAAAAAAAAAAAAAAAAAAGCGATTCGCAGATGTAAGGTGAACCAAAAGCGCTAACAACTTCAATTAAGAGTCTGGTTTGCTTTACTATCAACAATCAACCGTGCATATCTACGGATGACCACTGAGGTCACTTAAAGTGAAACCTGTTATGTTAAATGTTCCAAGATGTGCGCTCATCATTAGTTCACAGAATATAATTTAACTATTCTGCTAACTCATAACTGCACATTCATAAATAAAACCTCCAATATCTGTCATACATTCGCAAGAGTATTATTTTAATATCAAAGTTAATTTTTCTCATCATTTCGACAGTTCATTTTTGAATAGATGGATGCACACATAATGTATTTTTTTAATGCATCGGTTTTCACTACATTGGCCATTATAAAATACATATATTTTGTAAAAATGTGATAAATCTCACTGGACGGAAAATATTCAAGACCACCCTGATAAAAAGTTTTCAGTCAGTTGAATTCAAGCTATTTTACACGACTATAAATAGTGTAATTAATTTTTTTATAATATGCATATAATTGATTTATATTTATATAATTGACATTGTTTTCTTATCGAAATATTAGAACTAATATTCATAATAAGCAATTAACATAAAAAAGTAAAGTCAATTCCTACTTTTCTTTCAATTCCTTCTATTAGCTCACACTCTCCCTATACATATCTTGTTCAAATTTTTCAATCGTTCATAAAATACTTTTTAATTCCTCAACTCAAGTTCAAATACATTTCTTTTGAACTTGTAGTGGATGACACTAGATGTTAATACAGTTTTTTCAAATATTAATTCATTCATTAAATTTAAGGAATTAATTTTAGTCTTTTTTATGATTTAAGTTGCATGTATCTACCAACAGATGGAGCCAGATATACTTAAAAAAAATGAATGAAAATTATTTATAAAGAACTTTCCGCTATAGAGTGAAAAAGAAGTAGGGATTGACTTTATATATTTTTTTTATATTACTTGTTTCACTATATTGCAGAAAAGTCCCCTTTTCAAATAGAGTTGAAATTTTTCTCTTACATCTGGCGCCATCTATTATTACATACATGCAACTTAAATCTAAGAAAAAAACTAAAATTAATTAATTAAATTTAATGAATGAATTAATATTTGAAATAAACATCAAGTGTCATCCACTAACATCAAGTGACATCCTCTAATATCAAGTGACATCCACTATAAGTACTATCCCAAGTATTAACATCCAGTGTCATCCACTACAAGTTCAAAAAAATGTACTTGAACTTGAGTGGATGAATAAAAGTATTTTATGAACGATTGAAAATTTGAACAAGATATATATAGGAAAGTGTGAACTAATGGAATGAATTTAAAAAGGCGCCTTAATGAATTTAATTTGTATAAGTGGATATCGTTTGTAAGAAAAATAAATAATTTTTCTAATATATATATATATTCTTTCTGTGATATAAGATGTTATAGAGTATTTTATAGCTTAGATTTTTATAGAAAACCTTCCAATAAATGTCGTTACAGAATATTCATTAGAACTTTTAGCTTTACTCATTGGGTATGAAGTTTATTGATCAGTTTACAATTGAAATACCAATTTAGTTAATCAATTTTTTTGGTCTGAGATACCATCACAATTTGGGACAAATATTCCTAGAGCTAATTTCTTATCTCTTTTTTTTCATAAATATAATGTATATGTACTTTTATATAATGTATATGTACTTTTATATGTTTAATGTATATGTACTTTTTTTTTTAATTATGTACTTTTTCATAAATCTTTCCGACTCACAAATTTATCGATTTTATCTTCAGTGATAATATTCGACGTTTTCAGAGATATTGTACCCTGAAATAAAATGAAAATTTTATTTTACAATAAAAATGTATTTATTTAAAAATATATATATATATATGTTTTTTAAATTTTGAATATGAATTGTTTCTAGTTAATGCTGATTGTAAAAATCCTTCTTTTGTATATTTAAATATATTATAATTGTGTCTGCTAATAATAAAATATTATATTTATTATTATATTATATTATATATATTTTTTTATTTCAAATATTGAATTCTATCTAACTAATGCTAAATGTAAAAAATCTTCTTTTGCATATTTAAAATATTTAATATTATAATTTTGTCTGCTAATAATAGTATATTACATTATACGTTTTTATTTTAAATATTGAATTCTATCTAACTAATGCTAAATGTAAAAATTATTATTACCAGACTAAATTATATTTAAATATATTATAATTTATTCTGCTAATAATAATATATTATGTTACATTTTATTTATTATAATATTAAACGTATTATTACTAATAATAATATATTATATTATTTGTTTTTATTTTAAATATTGAATTGTATCTAACTAACGTTAAATATAAAAATTCTTCTTTTGTATTCTTAAAATATATTATATTTCAGTCTGTTAATAATAATATAATATAATATATTTTAAATATATTAAAATATATTATAATATATTTTAAATATTTTAAATATAATATATTTTAAATGTATTGCATTATATAATTTTTAGCAGACATACCTGACATCATGCAAGGTTAAATTAAAATAATAATAAAAAAATAAAATTTAAACATATTTTGTAGAGAAAACATTTTCAAATTCGATTTTAAAAGATTTCAAAAGAAAACGTAAAGAAAATCCAGTTATTAAGATATCTCATTCCACCACGCAATCTAAAAATTCTAAAAAAAAAATTTTAATTTCTCAATTTAAATGTTATCATGCAAAAATAAGTAATAACTTTAAATCAGAAATGCGAAAAACATCATACGACTTGAATATTAATTGCATTATATAAATAAATACGCAGATTGAAACTAAAATAAAAATCAAAAGTGGTCAAAGAAGCGTAATTGATTTACTCTCCCGTAAAACAATAACCATAACTTCATGGCTGATAACTAAATCGTTATCGCAAAAAGAAAAATCCATTTATATAATACTGTAATAAATATTTGTTACTTGAAAAATAACTAAAAGATGCTGCTTCATTAATAGAATAATAATTAGAAAGTCAAATACTTACGAATTCATTACAAATCATAAACTTCTAAAAATTTTATTAATTAATAATTATAATAATAATTTGAAATAATGCTTCCTAACTATCAAATTCTTTCATTTTAATTCGATTTAAATTTGAAAAATTATCTTATTAAAGGAATAAAAATGGTGAACAATTAGTACTTTCTTCTAAAATTATTAAATTATATAAAATTTATTAAATTATTTAAATTTAAAATTATTAAATTATTTAAGTTGAAATTATTAAAATTATTATTAAACAATTATTATTTTCTTTTTTTAATATTTTCTTTTCTAAAATTAAAAAAAAAAAAATCGTTTGGCGAAATTTCTCGTAGTTTGTATTAAGTCACAATCATGCAAAAAAGCCTGTATTTTCCTCCTTGTATATTTTTTTCCTGTACTTATCCTGTATTCGTCTGTAATTTTTATTAAATTCCTTCTATTAGCTCACACTCGCTATATATATCTTGTTCAAATTTTCAATGGTTCATAAAACACTTTTTATTCATTCACTCCAGTTCAAATACATTTTTTTTTTTTTTGAACTCATAGTGGATGACACTGGATGTTGGCAATACAGTTTTTTCCAAATATTAATTCATTCATTAAATTTAATTCATTAATTTTAGTTTTTTTTTTAAGTTGCATGTATCTACCATAGAGGGCGCCAGAAAAACTTAAAAAAGAATGAAAAATTATTTATAAAGGACTTCCTCCAATATAGTGAGAAAAAAAAAAAAGAAGGAATCGACTTTAAATTTTTTTTTATATATTATTATAAATTAACTATAAATAAACAGTGCAAAATAAAATAAATAAATAAACACCGCTTTTTTTTTGCACCTCTC
This sequence comes from Caerostris extrusa, assembly GCA_021605095.1. NCBI lineage: Eukaryota > Metazoa > Arthropoda > Arachnida > Araneae > Araneidae > Caerostris > Caerostris extrusa. The sequence continues at coordinate 19,453 of BPLR01010966.1, forward strand.
CTATATATTATTATCATAATTTGTTTTTCAGAAGACGTTTTTTTTAGAGTTGATATTCCTATTCCTCTCATCTACTATTAAGTTCTACATTTTAAAATTTTTATAATGTATTTATCGTTTAAATGTAATGTTTTATATGTAGGGATTGTTATTTATTAAAGAAATATTTGTTTTAATTTTTTAATTAATTAATTAATTTATTTATTATTATTATTTTGAAGAATTAAATATGAAAAAGTAAAACTTCAGTTAAAATTTTTTAATGAATTCTAATTTTAAAAAATGAGGTGTCAAATTGCATAAACATAATTTCTCATTAAAATTCATAAGTAAATCAAGCCTTGTATTACTTTTATAACAATATGGCTCCATTAGCAAATTTCTAAATATTAATTCCAACTTTTTTTTTTTTTTTTTTTTTTGGGTTTTAGTAATGAATTTAGTAAAATATTACGTTATACTTTTGTCCTTACAGAGTATGAAATGTATTTTCAATTAAATAAATTAATAATTTTCCAGATGCATTTTTCTACTTTTTCCCCTACTGTTTACCTTTTTAGAACTTGAATGTTTAACCACAGATTTTTGAATTTAGAAGTTGATAACTATAAGTTTTGGTGAAGTGTACATAATATTTGGTTTTCAAAATAATATTTTTTTATCATCATCAAATCATCATCCATATTTTGATAATTTTTCGTGATTTTTTCAACTATGGTAGTCTTTAATTAATATTTCGGTATCTAATTCAAATTCAAAAACTTATTTGACATTCGTAAATTTCTAACAGCATTTAAAAGTCTTTGTTCTTTCTGTCTAAGAAGAGTAATTATGAAATTAAATTGTGCATGTATACATATAAACAGCTATTAATAATAGATTGTTTTTTGAAAAGATTTGGTCGATTATTTTAATTCGTTAATTAAAGTAACAGTTTGATTTTCACTTTTCTTTTAAAAATCTTTTTATTTTTCAAAATTCCTTAAAAAAAAAAATTACTTTTATTTTCATAAATTAGCAGTAAATAAGCAATGCAAAAAAAAAAGAGCCATTTTTTTTTTAAAGTTTATATTCCTGTTCTTCATGTTCTATTAAGTTCTTCCATTAAAAATTTTTATGATGCATTTATCGTATAAATATAATGTTTTATCTCTAGGATTTTCTACTTTTTTCCCTTTTTTTTTCCTACTTGTTTACCCTTTTGGGAACTTGAGTGTTCATTAACCACGGTACAGAATGTTCAACCACAGATTTCTTGAATTTAGAAGTTGATAATTTTAAGTTTTTGGTGAAGTGCACTTAATATTTGGTTTTCAAAATCCTATGTTACTAATTTTCATGAACTTTTTTTCAAATAAAGTAGCTTTTAATTAATATTTCGGTAATCTAATTAAAATCCCAAAAATATTTGACAATGGCAAATCTGTAAAAGCATTTAAGTATCTTTATTCCTTCTATCCTAACAAAGAGTTTTTATAAAGTTAAATTGTACAAGTATACTTATAAGCAGAGTGAGCCTGATGGTCAGTGGCTAGCGTTCTGGCACTCGCTACCACAGGTATCCGGGTTCGAATCCCGGCTGTGCCATGGATGTTTGTAGTGGTTCGGAATCCACTTTAAACCGTCCTAATAGAATCGTAGAGGGTTGCGGGGTAGTGTTACTCGCGTCCTTAGCATGTCTTCAAGCTACGTGCCCCCTGTGTAGTGCTAAATGAGTAACAACGGGGCAATCCTTGTTTATGGCATAAAAGATTAACTGTCTATATTGCCAGCTGCATTAGAACAACAACTTACAAACAGCTATTAATAATATAGATTGTGTTTGAATTAATTTGGTCGTTTACTTTAATTAGTTAATTAAAGTAACCGTTTATTATTATGATGATGGTGCATTTCAAGAAATAGATTATTATAAACATAAATAGAAAAATAGACAGAAAAAATCACAATCGCAACCATTATAATTCAAGACCTCTGCAATTTGGATATGAAAAGAAACGATATCTTCAAGACGCGATGAAAGAATTTTTTTAGAATTTCTATCCATTGATCACAACATGATTGGAACCGAATGATTTTTAATTTAGCATTGGATGATATTAAAGAATATGTTATTATGAGCGACAAGATCTCTATAAATAGTTCCCTCGGGTTTAAATGAAAATAAACTTCTTAATGGATTTAAGAAAAATAACTGTATTGCTAAATAAACATTTTAACATGCTCTTTACGGCTTGAATTCATTCATAACTAGAATGGCAGATACGTAGTAGATTTAATATTAATCAGGATAACCTTCTTTGAAGCGTCACATTGAAATTTATAATTTGAAAAGAACGTCTCTAAGTATGACATCAGGAAATCGCAATTGGAGGGCTTTTAGGCGTACGGACTTATCATGCCCACCATGTCATGAAAAATGAAAGGTTTTGGTTTGGCTGAGCTTATCAAATTTCGGACTGAAATCCACTAATTCGGAAATCCGTCATTTGTCATCATCATCATCATAATTGGCTCGACAGCCCGTTGTGGGCCTTCTTTAAAAGATCCAGTAGGCTGTTCTCCTCTTGGCCGTGGACCTCCAGTTTTTGATCTTAATAACATTAAATCAGAGTCTAAACATTCGACCCATCGTCTTTCCCTCGGTCTTTATCCAAAAGGGGTTACATTGAAAACCTTCAAAGCAGCTTTATCACTTTCCATTCTCTATTCTCTTGAGAAGGCCGGCCCGTCTCATTCTGTTCAGTTTATCAAATTTTAGAATGTCAATATCTCTAAAAAGTTTGCAAAGTTCAAAATTGTATCTTCTTCGCCAATTTCCATTGTCATTGGTACCACTCAAAAGAGATCGTAGCACTTTTATTTCAAAGATTGCCAACATTTTTCTCTTTTCTTGCTGTTAGTGACCATGTTTCAGATGCATATGTTAATACTGGTCTTATGAGTACAGTAAAATTTTAGTTCTTCTTTTAAACAGGTGATCCTTCATTTGTAATACTTCAATATAGGGCACCAGCTCATCCAGATCACGGCTGTTACGCCGTCATTTTTGTTTGTGTTGTTTTCGATAGCCTGGCACTTTGACTAAATCTTAATCACCACTAGATAGAATAGAAGATTTGTAGTAAATTCAGCGTTATCCAAGAAATGACATGCTATATCGCACCTATATTGTGGTACCATAATTTTGGAACTAATAACCTTAGAGACTATATCTGGAAATTTTTCTGCCTCCTATCACTCCCAATGGGAGAACTCTCCGGTCTACAGATATGCCCTTTTTTTTTCGGCATAGATACATAAACGCCTAATTCGACATCTTAAGCTCGAAATTCAAAGCTTTATAACATTCCTTCTCACTTTTTATGTTTCTCTATTGTAAGTTTTTTCGTATGCAAACAAGTTTAAAAAGTCGTCTCAGGTTTAAAATAAGAAGATAGAAAAGCAACCATCTTTGTATTATTATTATCTAGTCGTAAATATACAGTATTGTATTTACCCAGCTGTTATCAATCATTACCCAGCCGTAAATATATAGTATTGTGTTATCATTGTCTAGTCGTAAATATACGGTATTGTGTTACCCAGCTGTTATCAATCATTACCCAGCCGTAAATATATAGTATTGTGTTATCATTATCTAGTCGTAAATATACAGTATTGTGTTACCCAGCTGTTATCAATCATTACCCAGCCTAAATATATAGTATTGTGTTATCATTATCTAGTCGTAAATATACGGTATTGTGTTATCATCCAATCTTTACCTAGTACTAGTACTATAGTGTGCAGTCATCCAATCATTTAGTCGAAAATGTACATCACATGCTGTATTGTACGTCTACATTACCTAGTCGTAACTATACAATATTGTGCTATCCTCTAATCATTATTTAGTCGTAACTACTTAGTCGTATAGTATTGTGCTGTCTTCCAATCATTACCCACCCGCAAATATTCAGTATTGTGCTATTATTAACTAGCCGTAAATGTGCAGTATTGAATTATTATTGCCTAGTCGTAAAATCGTATTGTCTCAGTTGATAATAAATTCTAATCTATATGTACTATATGTGTCCCATCATAACTTATACGAGTCCGGTTTGGAGTTCTGCTGCAAGGTACCAGATTAATTATATTAAAAACTCTTCAAAATAAACTTTGGCGCATGATCACAAATTCTCCTTAGTAAACCTTACTTAAGAAATGATATTGCGCATGATTACAAACCTTACTTAAGAAATGATAACATTCGTCATAGTCCTATTCAAATTTTTATTCTCAAGCTTAAGGAAATTGTTTATGCAAATATTGATCATATCCCGAATGAGGAAATTCGTAATCTTCGAGATACGATTTTTCTCTGCCGGAAAACTCTAAACACCCCAGGGCTGTCTTACATAACTTGCTATTATCTTAGACGAACTGACTCGGTCGTCAGGAGCGTCGTTTTGGCGGCAGGTTCGACCCTGACCTGTTCCGTTGGCCATCATTTCTAGCAGCGGAAATCACACTCATTCTGTGATGTATTTCTCACTTCTTTTGTTTTTTATTCTTACTTAATTTTAAAAGCCCTTTTTCAATTCCTTCTATTAGCTCACAACTCTCCCTATATATATCTTGTTCAAATTTTCAATCGTTCATAAAATACTTTTTATTCATCGACTCGAGTTCAAGTACATTTTTTTTTTTAACCAGTAGTGGATGACACTGGATGTGAATACAGTTTTTTCAAATATTAATTCATTCATTAAATGTAATTAATTAATTTTAGGTTTTTTTTTTAGATTTAAGTTGCATATATCTAATAATAGATGGCGCCAGATAAAGTTAAAAAAATGAATATATAATGAAATATATAATGAATATATAATGAAAATGCACACAGATGTCAAGGACAGTGCCAAAAAACCTAAAAAAAAAAAAATTTAAATTCCAAAAGCTCCGGGAATTTTAAATTGAAAATTGGTCTTACTTTTTGGACTCAGTAGCACCCTATTGTGCTATCCTCCAGTCATTACTTAGTCGTAAATATATAATATTGTGTAATCATCCGATCATTAGCTGGCCGTAAATATACGGTATTGGACTAGTTATTACGGTATTGGATTCTCTAATAGAGAGTTTTTGCATACCGTATTTTTATCGTCCGATATTTTTTTTTCCCTAGCGCGCATGCTCATAGGAAACATTATTACAGACACGCATGCGCAATTTCCTATGAGCATGCGCGCTAGGAGAAAAAATATCGGACGATAAAAATACGGTATGCAAAAACTCTATTTTCTCGTTCGGAGTGTACAGTATTTATGTTCAGCGGTATGGCAGAAATGATTTTATTTATTTTCTAATCGTTCTGAAGTATGGTATAAGATTGTACTCATAAAACATGAAGGATAGGTATTTGTTCTGAGAACTGTGGTGCAGTTATATCAACACTTTCAGAACCATCGAATTCTTTCCAAGCAAACAGAACAGTTCAGATCGTTTTATCTCCCTTCGGTATTTGCTCTCAGTGTTTAAATATTTGCTTCTCATGCAATTCTTCCACTGGTTAAATGTGCTTGGTCTTCATTTTTTTTTTTTTTTGGGGGGTAGGGGGCGAAATAAGGTAGTGTGACCATTAATAATACATCTGAGAATTAATTGTTCTCGTGTCATTTTGTCTAGGCCACAGAATTTTAAGCTGTTTCAATTTATTTATTTTGTAAATTACAAATAAAATAAGTTCTTTTGAAAAAAACAAGTAATATAAAAATTTTTTTTTTAAATCAATTCCTATTTTTTTCACTATATTGCAGAAAAGACCTTTGGTTTGTCGCTCTACGGTCATCGTCTGTCTCACGTAGGGCTTAACAGACCGGGACATACAGTTTAAAGTGGATTCCGAACCACTACAAACATCCATGGCACCGCCAGGGACTCGAACCCGAAACCTGTGGTACCGAGCATCAGATCCCTAGCCACTCGGCCAGTCAGGCCCCGTTAAGTTCTTTACAAATAAAGTTGAAATTTTTCTCTCACATCTGGCGCCATCTATTGGTAGATATATGCCACTTAAATCTAAAATAAAACCAAAATTAATTAATTAAATTGAATGAATTAATTAATGTTTGAAAAAAAAAACTGTATTAACATCCAGTGTCATCCACTACAAGTTCAAAAGAAATGTATTTGAACTTGAGTGGATGATTTAAAAAGTATTTCATTAACGATTGAAAAATTGAACAAGATGTATATATAGGGAGAGTGTGAACTAATTGTAGGAATTGAAAAAATTATTAAAACAGTTGTCACACGGAAAGTAACCAAATTACTAAATACCATCTCCCTCTCCCCGACAAAAAAAAAAAAAAAAAGAAAGTGGACATTCTTTCTTTAGCATGGCAGCAGGCAGCTGGTTCTTTTCTATTTGGAAGCATTTCGATACAATAGATAAATCTTTGTGCAGTAAACATTTTTAAAGTACACGCTATAATAATAACTATTTTTATACTATAACCTTTCAGAAAGATTTGAGCGGAAATTTCGATATGATAACCCTTTATGTCCCATAATGTACAAGACCATGACTTCTCAACAAAGATTTGCTGGTTTTAAATTCAGATGAGAATACGGTAAAAACTATCTAATATAATTTAATTAATTTCTAACATAATTTCGATTTTTTCCCTTCGATGTGCGGGAAAACCCGACTCAGGTCGGAGCGGGTACCAGCCAGCCGAATCACTCCGAGGGTTCTGAGACATTATGTTGTTCGCTTACCAATTACAAATGCTAATGTTATGCTCGCTAACCAATTATAAGCGCCAATGACTCGTTAACTAATTACAAACCGGTTTATAATTGGTTAGCGAGACCGACTCGCACTCTCGTCTGGACGTCGCTTAAAATGCCTCCCAGAAGGCCATTTTCTACCATTTTCATCCATCATTGAAAAAAAAAAACACACACACACACAGAACACAATTTGCATTTTTAACAAATGTGAGTTAACTCAGTAAAAATGATTTAGAAAGGAATTCTTCGTCAACAAATTCATTTAAATAATAATAACAACAAAGAAATAAATATAGAGCAAATGTAGGAAGATCTATAACTATCTAGATCTGGAGCTGGCAGGTGTATAGCTAGCTCAAGAGATTTTCGGATTTGGGTGCTTGGTTTGATACATAATAAACGATGGCTATACGATGCCAATATGGGACGAAAACTTTGTGGATAAGGACATTCCATCTGTCTCAGGGGAGGGGGCGCGACCACCACCAAATACCGCAATCGGATGTTGTTTAAAATTGCTATGTCACAATATGGATGTATGCCACAATATGCAATGTAATAAGCCCATGAAGCAGTTCCTGAGTAATGCTGAATCTGCTACATCTGTGACTTCAAGTTGCTTGCAAACTTTGATCAAAATGTCCGGCATAAAATGACTACGCTTATTTAAATATTTATTTTCAAGTTAATCACCTCAAATCAGAAACACACCAGGAGTACTGAGGTTCAATTCACTAGCTGTTTTGTTGTAAACACTGTTTCAAAAAACGAGAAGACTCGATGGCATTTGTGATGTTCAGCATCTTTCCTCATGAGTCGTATTACCTGGTGGGAGTTTTCCGGATTTTCATCCATACGATACTCACATGCGGGGTAGTTCTCCCTAAAAGTCTTTCTCGGAAGGCACTGTCCTCCTTCTTCAGTGACACGGAGCAGTGCTCATGTCCTAGATCTGCTCAAACGGCTTTAGCTAGACTAAGGACTGGCCACACTGAGAGTTTGACCTTCCACGGAGACGAGAAAACATATACCCTATGTCATTGTCCCTCTCATCTCATCGATTGTATTGGTGCCTCTGTGAGGCAACTGTTGAATGAGGGGAGGACCGTTTACGATCTATTGAGGCAGCATGATCTACTGGACTTGGTTTAGGATTCTAAATCAAGGAGATAAGCAACAACAACATTATTATTATTATTTTGTTAACCAATTTGTGACTGTACTAAATTTACGATCCACTAAATAAAATGAAGGAAATAAAATTATTATTATCTTCGTGTCTTCATCAATCCCCTTTCTGTTATCGTTGCCCCCCTTATGATGGTTCCACTGCCATTTGGGGGGCATCAAACTTTGGTAAACAGTGTTTTAGATTATGTTCAAAATTATGCAGATTACTTTACATTCAAAAATGTTCACACGATCGAATGATAAATGTGTTATAGAGAACGTTCTCTACTAAATAATTTTATGAACACGCAGATTTTGGGCCTGATGGCCGAGTGACTAGCGCTTGGTGTCACAGGTTTCGAGTTCGAATCACGGTGGTGCCATGAATGTTTGTAGTGGTTCGAAATCCACTTTAATCCGTTAGGTCTCAATTGAGTGTGACTGTTACTCTTAGGGCTGACAACCCTACCCCGTAATTGCAGTGACTCGGAACCAAGTCGGACTTCTACCTACGGGTTCTCCATGACAGCAGAAGCTGCCAGTTTACGTTCATCCATGAGTAGACTGCCCATATAATGTCCGCCCTGCTCAGAAGAACACTTTGGGACCTGAATGGTTAAGTGTCACAGGTATCGAGTTCGAGTCCCCGGCGGTGCCGTAGAGGTTTATATTGGTTCGAGATCCATTTAAGCTGTAGGTCCCGGTTTCATATGACGGGGCTTGATGGCCGAGTGGCAAGCGCTCTGGCACTCGGTACCACTGGTATCGAGTTCGAGTCCCGGCGGTGCCATGGATGTTTGTAGTGGTTCGGAATCCACTTTAAGCCGTAGGCCTCGGTCTCATATAACTGTATAGTGTCACAGAACCCAATCAGGTTTCTTCTTACCCACATCATTCCTAAACTGTAAAGGGACAACTCAGCTTTAGCCACAATGATGTGGTGCGGTGTAATAGTAGTGGTCTCATATGACTGTAGAGTGTCACTAGAGTCTCGGCGGTGTCATGGATGTTTCTAGTGGTTTGGAATCCACTTTAAACAGTTTGGTCCAGTTCTAATATGACTGTTGGGCGTCCCGGAGACAAGTCAGACTTCTACCTACGGGTGCTCCATCACAACAGAAGCTGCCCCCTTTCCCTTCAACCATGAGTCCATACGGTTTCATGGGCTGGTCCTAGATGTGTACCAAGTGGTATAAGAAAGAACAACAAACAGAATACTGAGGATGAGTCAGAACAATACATATTGAATTCTGTAGGCCATGGAAAGTATGTAGAGTTAATGCACAACATGTTGGATCAACTGAAGAATGAACGTAGTTCTTGGCTGAGAAGCAGCCACACGCTTACTGTCCTTGATTATTGTCTGTTTGTTTGTGACTAATCCTTAGTGTCTTGCAGTTCGGGACGTACAACCCCATGAGTGATCTACTCATGGATGGAGGGAAAGGGGGCAGCTTCTGTTGTGATGGAGCACCCGTAGGTAGAAATCTGACTTGGCTCCGTGATGATTTTTACATTCAAATGAGACCGAGACCTACGGCTTAAAGTGGATTCTGAACCACTACAAACTTTCATGGCACCGCCGGGACTCGAACCCGAAACCTGTGGCACCGAGCGCTAGACACTTGGCCATTCAGGCTCCTGCTTGATTATTGTAAGCATTGGCTTTGGTCTAGGAACATTGAATTGTTGTGGCTTATTTTTTTTTAAATAGTTATATGAAAATTTAAAGCAAGGAAGGTAATAGGAACCATAGATTATATAAGAAAGAGCAAATTTTGATTAATACATTGCAAAAAAAAAGATGGCTGAGCTGCCAACACTTGGAGCTTGCTGTCTGACCCTTCAGAAAGAGAAGATTAGGGAGAAGACACTCATTGAGGATATTGTGATAACAGTTCTAGGTCGCTTTCTATTTTCAAATAGAGTCGTACATTGGGAGGGATCTAAGAATAGAGTCAACACCAGTAAAAAGGATAGAGTCATAAAATTTTTTTAGAGATATTAAAGATGAATTATCTAATACTGGGAAGATCAAGAGAGTTCATGATATCTACATTTCTGAAGTACAAAGATGAATTTGTAATCATTCCGGAGAACTTTATTTTCAAGTTTTTAAACAATTCCCTAATTTAATTTTGCTGCTGAGCCCCAAATCGGACCTTGCGTAAGTGATCGGGGGACGCATGTAATATATGCAAACGAGCATTTTAATCGCGATAGAGAGCTTGGATTTTCTACAAATGAGCGGATAAAAAATACGAACAAAAGAATTGAAATTTATTTCTTAGATTGTTATTAAGTATGCATACGATAAGTGAGGGATTTATCAAGAGAAACGCCTAAGTATTTCATTTGCGTAAATCAGTCGACAGTGGTATTAATAATGGTGATGTTAGGATAAGTATTGTTGCGCTTGCGCGTAAAGAATAGTTAGTATGCAGAAAATGTTTTCTTACATAACGTAAACTACATAGGAATTTATCCCCTTACATTTGTGAATATTGATGTCAAATCGAGCCTCGAATGGATCTGTTTGAAATTTTCTTATTACTTTTAATTTTAATTTTCTTATTAATTTTATTAAAGAATCAATTATAAAATAAAAATATAAAAATTGTAATAGTCTGGGGAAATATGCAGGTTACCTCATAAAATTTAAGAACCAAATTCTAACAGCAATTTTAAAAAATAAACAAGTAATATAAAAAAAAAAAATTAAAGTCAATTCCTACTTTTTTTCTCACTCTATTGCAGAAAGTCCTTTATAAATAATGTTCATTCATTTTTTAAAGTTTATCTGGTGCCATCTATTGGTAGATATATGCAACTTAAACATAAAAAAAAATTTAATTAATTAATTAAATTTAATTAGTGAATTAATATTTGAAAAAACTGCATTAACATCCAGTGTCATCCACTACAAGTTCAAAAAAAAAAAAAAATGTATTTGAACTTGAGTGGACGAATAAAAAAGTATTTTATAAACGATTGAAAATTTGAACAAGATATATATAGGGTGAGTGTGAGCTAATAGAAGGAATTGTGAAAAAAAAAACTTTAGAATTCCAAACGATTTTCTTTTGAAAAATCTCATTTTCAATTTGAAATAAATTGGCTTCACCAGATGATCTTTGAGATCAGTTTCTCATTATTTATTTAATTATTAGCTCGAAAAAGAAGTTTATATAAATCTATAATGAACAAATCAATAATTGGTAAATCGATCCTTAATAGATTGATAATAAACAAATCGAAAATAAACATCAATTATTAACAAATCGATCATAAAAAATTATAAAAAAAGAAAGTAAGAAATATAAATATAAACATTATTTAATTATTTTATTATTAACTCGTGAATTATTTAATTATTAGTAATGTAAGAACCAAATTACTAACAGCAATTCATAAAGTAAATAAAAAATATTTAGAATTCCAAACGATTTTTTTTTTTTTTTTTTTTTTTTTTTTTTAAATCTCATTTCAATTTGAAATAAATTGGTTTCATCAGACGATCTTTTAGAGCAATTTTACAATATTTATTTAATTATTAGCTCGTAAAAGAAATTTAAACAAATCGAAAATAAACAAACAGATCATTAATCGATCGAATAATTAACTGATCGATAATAAATAAATCAATCTTTAACAAGATAATAAACCTATCATTAATAATCGAAAATAAGCAAATCGATAATTGACAAATCTATCCTTACTCGGTCGCTAATAACTAAACCGATAATTAACAAATAGATACAACAATCATTAACAAATCGATCGTAAAAAGATTATAAACAAGTTATATAAAAAAAAATTTTTTTTAAGTCAATTCCTACTTTTTTTCACCCTATTGCAGTAAGTCCTTTATAAATAATTTTCATTCATTTTTTTTTAGGTTTATCTGGCGCCATCTATTGGTAAATATATGCAACTTAAATCTAAAAAAAAAACTAAAATGAATTAATTAAATTTAATTAATGAATTAATATTTGAAAAAACCGTATTATCATCAAGTCAAACTGTATTATCATCTGCCATCAACAACTACAAGTTAAAAAAAATGTATTTGAAGTTGAGTGGATGAATAAAAAGTATTTTATGAACGATTAAAAATTTGAACAAGATATATATATAGGGAGAGTGTGAGCTAATAGAAGGAATTGAAAAAGAAATTAAGAAAAAAAAATATATTTTAAATGCAAAACTTTGAAAAACAGTTTCTGTAAGATTTAAAAGTTAATGAGTAATAGAGAATTTTTCCGTGAATCCGAATTGTTGAGGAATCATAAATTTTTTCTTTTCATATATTTTTAAGGTAATTAAGAACAGAAATTTTAGGAATTTTGTTAAAGGAATATGTGTAAGAAATAGGTCGATAGCTATTGGGCTAGGAAGAATCCTTGCCAGGTTCCCGTATATTGTTTTGTAAACAAGTGTAATATATAATAATTTTGCAATATGTTTTAAGTGAGATATTAGAGGCCTGTGGCAGAGTGTCTGGCGCTCGGTGCCACAGGTTTCGGTTTCGAGTCCTGGCGGTGTCATGGATGTTTGTAATGGTTCGAATTCCACTTTAAACCGCAGGTCCCGGTCTAATATGGTTCTGGGGCGTAGGTATGACAACCCTGCCCCGTAAAAAAAAAAACATCCCCTGTCTAGAAATCTGCCTGCAGGCAGTTGGCCTTGGCCTACCATGGGGCTGTTGCGCCACTAATGATGATGATAATGGCCGAGTGACGCTCTCTTCCGCTCGGGGCCATACGTTTCGGGTCGGAGTTCCGCCGGTGCCATGGATGTTTGTAGTGGTTTGGAATTCACTTTAAACCGTAGGTCCCGGTCTAATATGATTATAGAGCGTTGGGCATAGGGCTGACAAACCTACCCTGTAAAAAGAAAACATTTTCTGCCTCGAAATCTGCCAGTAGATAGACGGATTTAATCCATCCTGCGGCTTTTGCGCAAATGATGTCGATGAGATTAATATATTCCATAATGGTTGGCGTTTCTGCAAATGACGTGAATTTACGTCGTTCGTCACCAACAATTGAAAACAGACGGCATTTCACGAAAACAATATTAAATGAATTATTGATGATATTGTATTTAATTTCAGTTCTGTAAAAGGTCGAGAAGTAAATTTATAATTATGTTAGTGAAACTTTTTTGTTTATTAAATAAGATGTATTGAAATTTACGTATAATAGTTTCCTTTTGGAAGGGGCCATTTTTTATGGGCTTTTTATTGCTTAGTGATTATGATTAATTCTCTGGATTCTGGTTCTGTTCAGGAATAACTAATCAGCATTTATGTGTTATATGGAATAAAATATAGAAAATACCCACCAAGCAGTCTGTCTATGGAATAGAGATACTTTGTTGCGACTTTTCATTGAGTTTAATCATTTTACAAAGCAGCTTTCTCAACGCAAGACACTACTTCTACTACACCATACCCCATCACTATGTCTAGAGCTGAGTTGCCCCTTTACAGTTTGGAAATGATGGGGGTGAGAAGTCTGATTGGTTTCTGTAACGCTTTACAGTTATATGAAGCGGATTCCGAACCACTGCAAACACCTATTGCACCCTGAGACTCGAACACGAAACCTGTGGCACAGAGGGCCATTCAGGTCTCACGCAAGACACTAGGGAAATCGAATTCTTATCTGATCCCATGCTACCACTAAGCCCAAGTGGGGAGATAAATATAACTCAATCTCGCTATAACACGACCGTACAGAATGAGCAATTATGGTCGTATTATAAACGTGTTATTTCAAAAGTAAAAAGTAATAAACAATAAAAAATGAGTATTAAGTTAATATTGAATAGCAATTAAAATATTCCTTATAAATACAATTAAAAACAAGAATAGTAAAAAATAAAATGCAGAAATATAATTAATTATGTAGTGTTATGGGTTGCACAGCTGGATTGTAACTGGGTGTGGTTAGGTTGAGACTTGAGACACAGGTTTGAGAACTCACAGTTTTATTTACACAAACATAACACAAGTAATATTAGAGACAATATTTAACACATTTGAATTATTATATATTATTATATTTAACGCATCGGGCCTGAATGGCCGAGTGGCTAGCGCTCTGGCGCTGGGTACCACAGGTTTTGGGTTCGAGTCCCGGCGGTGCCATGGATATTTGTAGGGTTCGGAATCCACTTTAAACCGTAGGTCCCGGTCTCATATGATCGTAGAGCTTTGCGGGGGCATTGTTACTCCGCGTCCGTGGCTTATCTTCAAGTTACACGCGCCCCTGGGTAATGCAAAGTGAGTAACGTCTGTGCAGCGCTTGCCTTAAGGCATTCGAGACCAAGCTGTCTAAGTGCTTGCCAGCTGCATTAGAAAGAAAAAAATATTTAACAGATTTGATTATGGATTCGTGGAAGAATTCCACGAATAAGCCGAAAATAAAGATACTCAGATGCGCTGGATGCGCGAAATATACTTACATGCTTTGAGTTATATAAAATATTGATTTAACTTTGTAAACATTGTAAACTTTGATTTTCTACTTAAAAGTGTCAAAATCTTCAAGTTACAGATTATCAATGCTGAAATGCCATACCTTATTACTATAAGTTAATAATAAGTATAATTAATTGTGTATAAAAGAAAATAACATTCTTTTGTAATGTGCAGGTTGTGCAGCTGGATTGTAACTGGGTGTGGTTGGGTTGAGACTTGAAACACAGATGTTTGAAAACACACAGCTTTGTTTACATGTGCACAAACATCATATACACACAATTAACAACAGACAATATTTAACACATTAAAAGACATATAATTAAATGTTCGTGGAAAGATTACACTCCTAAGTCGAAAATAAAGATACTCAGGTACGCGTTGGATGCGCGAAATATACTTCCTTTCCGGGTGAGAGTCTGTAGGCCAACTTATGCACAGGGTTGTGCAAAATATTTTTTCTTTCGAAATGAGAGATTACAAATTAAACGTTTCTTCAGCGGCAAAGCAGGTCGCACTGTACTTCTCCTCGGGGGAGAGTCTCGAGGAGCCTACTGACCATTTCTCCTGAACGCCACAGGTGGGCGCTCTTGCCAGTGTGTAGGAGGAAGCACAGTTACAATTATATCATATATATCTGAGTTGAATTAGTTGGATTTCATTTTTTCCTTTTTAATTTCAGTCTGGTAATTGAATTGTACTGTTTTTAAGCAGCTTTATAGTCAAATTGAAAGTACAGTACTGTAGTGATTGATTCGAATTCAAAATAATTACTTTAAAGTATTTTGAATTCGAATCAGTATTGGATGAATTCGCTTCAGTATAATAAGTGAGTATTAAGTATTACTTTATACTCACTTATTATACTGTAATAATTAAATAATAATATTGTAATAATAATAACAACAGAGTAATAATACTGTTAATAATAATACTGTAATATTATAATAATAATTCTCTTTTCCTAAGGCAAAACATAAAAAAAAAAAAATCGCATAAAAAATTTATTTACCTTAAAAAATTGTAATTTTCTAAAATCACATAAAACCGAAACATTGAATAGTTGAATATTGAACAACAATTAAAATATTCCTTATGAATATAATTAGAAACGAGAATGGTATAAAAGTAGATAAAAGTAATAGTATAAAGGATAAAATAAAGCGTGGAAATATAATTATTCTGTGTAGAATACTATATATTATATTTGCATTTAATTAGTTGAATTTCATTTTTCACCTTTCATTTCAGTCAGTAAGAATGTACAATACCATACTACAAAATACTATATACAAAGTACTTTGTACTTTGTACAGTTGTATAGTCTAATTGGAAGTACGGTACCGTAGTGATTGATTCGAATTCAAAATATTTTAAAAGTAATACGCAATACTTACTGTAAGGTATCTTCCTAAGGTAAAACATTAAGAAAAACCACATAAAAAATTTATTTACCTCAAAAAATTTGTGATCCGAATTATAATTTTCTAAAATCAGATAAACCCAAAACGTTGAATAGAATATTGAATAGCAATTAAAATATTCCTTATGAATACAATTAGAAACGAGAATATCAAATGATAAAATAAAATGTAGAAAGATAATTATGCTCTATTGAATATACATTATATTTACAATTAATTAGCTGGATTTCATTTTTTCCTTTTTCATTTAAGATTGGTAATTGAATTGTACTGTCAAGCATTTTTGTATAGCTTTATAGTGTAATTGAAAGTACAGTACTGCACTGACTGATTCGAATTCAAAATAATTTCAATACTCAATACTATCTGATTATAATTAATAATTAAATAATAATACTGTAATACTGATTATAATAAAATAATTCAATCATACTGATTATAATAAAATAATACTCAATAATACTGATTATAATAAAATAATACTCAATAATACTGATTATAAACTTAATAATTCTCTTTTTCTAAGGTAAAACAAAACAAAAAAAAAGCATAAAAATTTATTAACCTCAAAAAATGAGTTATCCGAATTGTAATTTTTAAAATCACATAAAATCAAATCATTGAATATTGAATAGCGATTAAAATATTCCTTATGAATACAATTAGAAACGAGAATATCAAACGATAAAATAAAATGCAGAAATATAATTATATTATATAGACTATATATTATATTTGCAGTTATTTAGTTGGATTTCATTTTCATTTAAGATTGGTAATTGAATTGTACTTACTGTCTTTCAAGCAGCTTTGTATAAATTTATAGTCTAATTGGAAGTACAGTATTGTAGTGACTGATTCGAATACTGAATACTAACTGTAATAATTAAGATTGTAATAATAATAATAATAATAATAGAGTAATACTGATTATAATAAAGTAATACTCAACAATACTGATTATAATTACATTAATTCTTTTTTTCTAAGGTAAAACATAAAAAAATTATTTACCTTAAAAAATGTTCTACTCGAATTGTAATTTTCAAAGATCACATAAAACCAAAACAACCAGTTAACCTTATTAACCGCATAAAAAAAGTTAGCAGAAATTAAAAAAAAAAAAAAAATAAAATAGTTTGATTTATTCATTTCTTCGAAAGTTTGGAAGAAAATCACAGAACAGCCTAGAATAAATTTGCATTCAAATTTAATTCCTTTTATTTTTTTGAAAAGAAATAAAATTTTGTCTTTTGCAATCATTATTTGCTATCTCAAGACCGTCTGCGTCGTTTAGGAACGGGTTCCAAATCATTTTTTTTTTTTTATCATCAGAAATGAACTGTTTCTGTTATTGAATATATTTGGTGAAGGTGATAATTTAAAGGTTGTTTTGAAATTTTGATAATTAGCAACAAATATGGCATCTGGTTTATTACAAGGCTGACCACCTTCTCCGAAAACCGATTTTTTTTACTTATGGTGGGCTAGGTTTTGCATAACATTTTTTTCAATTTCTTCTATTAGCTCACACTCTCCCTATATATATCTTGTTAAAATTTTCAATCGTTCATAAAATACTTTTTATTCATCCACTCATGTTCAAATACGTTTTTAAACTTGTAAAGGATGACACTGGATGTTAATACAGTTTTCTCAAATATTAATTCATTCATTAAATTTAATTAATTAATTTTAGTTTTTTTTTCAGATTTAAGTTGCATGTATCTACCCATAGATGGCGCTAGATAAACTTAAAAAAATGAATGAAAATTTATTTGTAAAGGACTTTCTACAATAGCGTGAAAAAAAGTAGGAATTAACTTTAAAATTTTTTTTTATATATTACTTGTTTAAATTTTTTTCTCGTCCTTTTTTATAAAATTATTTTTAATTCTATAGTTTTAATTTATTTCTAAAATTTCTTTCTCGTTCTTTTTATAAAACGTTATTATATTCTAATTGAAAGTGCAGTACTGTAGTGACTGATTCGAATTCAAAATACTTTAAAGTAATACTGAATACTAGCTGATTATAATACTGTAATAAATAAATAATAATATTCTAATACTGTAACACTTAAATTGTAATATTTTAATACTGATTATAATACTGTAATAATTAAATAATAATACTGTAATACTGATTATAATAAAGTAATACACAATAATATTGATTATAATTATAATAATTCTCTTTTCTAAGGTGAAAAAAAAAGTATTATTTACCTAAAAAAAATATGCTAGCTGAATTGCAATTTTCTAAAGTAACATAAATCCAAAACAATGAATTATCTAATTATTAACAGCATAAAAAAATTAGCAAAATTAAAAAAAAAAAAAATAGTTTGATTTATTAATTTCTTCAAAAGTCTGGAATAAAATCACATAAAAGCCTAGAATGAATTAGTATCCAAATTTAATTCCTTTTTAAATTTAAGTTTAATTTCCTTTAACAGTTTCTGTACTGGATCTCTTTGGTGAAGGTGATAATTTAAAGGTTGTTTTGAAATTTCGATAATTAGATAATTGATTCGATTTTCTGGTTTTGTTACAAGGTTGACCAACTTCTCGAACCAATTTTAATTATTATTTTTATTTTTTATTTATTTATTTATTTTTTTAATAATGGTGAGCTGGTTTTCCTTCCACACCAATACCGCTTCCTAAACCCCAGACGATATTTAAAATTCCCTCAATTATCGTCATCACTCAAAACGTCATCACACATTCAATTCATCTCAATCTTCATAACTATAGGTACTAAAATCATCTCTAATTTCAGGAGCAGAGGTAATGGCATCATTTGGTAGCTGAAATGTTGGAAGGATTGGACTGTTTGTAACACATTAGGTTAAATCTTTTCCATCTGGCACTTAAAGGCGTCGGTCTTGTTTCAGCATCTTGTTCAATGAATTAAATGAAAGAAATAGAGAAAGCATTCTTCCCACGTTTTTTACTGTTAAGGACTCCTTTTCTAGCTTATGAATGAAAGTATGTATTAGTTTTTAAAATTAAATAGCAAGAGAAACATAAAAAATTGTATATGCTCGTGTTTATTTAAATTATAGTTAATATTCAAGAATTTAAAAATCATATTTTGTAACTTCGTTTGTGAACTGAGAAAGTATTTTTTGTTTGGCCTCTTTTATCATCGATTAAATATATGGACGGAGAAGGATTGAACTATGTTCTGGAGCACTTTCAATGTTTCTTATTGGTTAATTATTATCGTATTCTTTAATTTTTTTTTCTTGAGATATTCTAATTGATTTATTTAAAATTCTTTTAAGTGCTTTTTTTATTAAATTTCTTTCCGGCGCTTTTTTTTTTTTAATTTCTTTCTCATTCTTTTTTTTTTTTATAAAATCGTTTGGAATTCCAAAGTTTTTTATTTATTATTATTTTTAAACATCTTTCTCGTGTGTTCTTAAAAAATTGTTTGGAATTCTATAATATTAATTAATTTTTTTTCTAAAAATTTCTTTCTCGTGCTTTATAAAACGTTTGGAATTCTATGGTTTTTTTTTTTTTTTTTAAATATCTTTTGGTTCATTATTATAAAATTATTTGGAATTCTGCAGTTTATTTTTTTCAATTTCGTTCTTGTTCTTTTTTCTGAAATTGTTTGAAATTCTATAGATTTTATTGTTTATTTATTTTATTTTCTATAAAATTGCTTGGAATCTACAGCATTAATTTTTAATTTTTAAATTTCTTTCTCTTTTTTTTATAAAATCGTTTGGATTTTTAAAGCTTTTTTTTTTTTTCAATTTCTTTCTCGTTCTTTTTATAAAATTATTTGTAATTCTATAGTGTTTATATATTTTTCTCACTTTGTTTCATTTTTATAAAATTGTTTGGAATCTATAGTTTTAATTTTTTATTGTATTTAAATTTCTTTCTCTTTTTCAAAAATTGTTTGTAATTCTGTAATTTTTTTTTTTTTAAATATCTTTCTGGTTTATTATTATAAAATTGTTTGGAATTTTATAGTTTATTTATTTTTTAAATTTCTTTGTCGTTCTTTTTATAAAATTATTAGAATTCTATAGTTTTTATTGTTTATTTTTTTTTTTTTTTTAAATTTCGTTCTCGTTCTTTTTCATAAAATTGTTTTAATTCTGTATTTTTTATTTTTATGTATCTATTTTAATTTAAGTATCTTTTTGGCTCATTATTATAAAATTGCTTGGAATTTTATAGTTTATCTATATATTTTTATTTTCACTTGTTTCAAATTAAAATTGCTTGAAATTAATAATTTTAATTTTAATTTTATTTTTTAATTTTTTTAAAATTTCTTTCGCGTTCTTTTCTATAAAATTGTTTGTAATTCTCTAATTTTTTTTTTTTAAATATCTTTTTGGTTTATCATTAAAAATATTGTTTGAAATTCTATAGTTTTTTTTTTTTTTTTTTTTTTTTTTTTTTTTTTGTCTTTCTCATTCTTTTTTATAAAATCATTTGATTTCGAAGTTTTTTATTTCTTATTTATTTATTTATTTTTTAATTTCTTTCTTGCTCTTTTTATAAAATTGTTTGGAATTCTATTGGTTTTTTTATTTTTATTTATTTATTTATTTTTTTTTTTTTTTTTTTGGTTCTTTTTATGAATTGTTTGGAATTCTATAGTTTTTTATTATTTTTTAAATTTCTTTCTGATTTTTTTATAAAATTGTTTGGAATTTAGGGTTTTAATTTTTTTTTCTAAAATTTTTTCTCCTTTTCTTTTATAAAATCGTTTGGATTTCCAAAGCTTATTATCATTTTTTTTTTTCAATTTCTTTCTCGTTCTTTTTATAAAACCGTTTTGAATTCTGTTAGTTTTTTTATTTAATTTGTTTTCTTTTTTTTTCAGTTTTGAACGATAATTGTTGAAAGTTTGAATATGATTTATTGATACTTTTTTTTTTTTATTTCTGTGTTTGCTTGCGATTTCTTTTATGCAATTCGTTCTTACATAAAATTCTAAATTTTACACGTAACCTGTACATCGGCTTAGCCGATTACAATTTTTATTTTTTTTTTTTCCGTTATGAAAATTCACTTGCTTTCCTTTTAGAGGACAAAGCAACTTTACAGAGTTTCTTACATTAAGTGAACCGAATCTTTCAAACAAGTCGGTTTTGATTTTCATGTCCTTGAGAAAAGAATACTTCTAGGCTTCTCATTTTTTTTTTCTTTCTTTAGACGTAGTGATCGGACATTGAATAATTTAGCAGACACCACAGCACAGATGCGATGGTGTATTGAAGCACGTGAGTTCAAACCGGTTTTGTTTATTTTTTTCTTTTTTTTACATCCATTTCCATCTGGCTTGGTTCCACCTTGGAAAAGTATCATTTATGTAAAAATTTTTAAACAAGAACGGAAGTCAGCGATTAAAAAAAGTACGGAAACAGTTTCAAATGATCCCGAAAATATGTCATCATTATACGATTATATCATCTGTGTTTTATTACTGAAGCCTAACTGTAAGCAATTCATCTTTTCTTAATATGCTTAATTTTTATATTGAATAATTTAACTTTTATTTGTTATTTGATGAAAGCAAACTTTACAAGTGCTTTGAACGGCCTTGGTAAAATAGTTACTTTTTTCACTGACATTTTATCTGATGGATATTAAAGACAATAGCTTGCGTTTTTAAGAAATGTCACGCCTTTTGGTAGGAATTAGTAATTGGAAACTATTTTCAATAGTTCGAGATTTAATATTTCTTTAAGGAAGTAAGACATTTTCGATGCTGTTGAACTATCCGTATTTTTTATTGATTTTTAATTATAGTCGTAATATTCTCAATATAAATAGTAAAGTTTATAATAAGATTGAGAAAATATTTTAAATAAAAAGTGTTGGAAGGAAAGAAAAACAACAACGTTATTTTCAATTACGCCATGTCTATTTTTTTTTGCCATGCAGTAGATTATGTATTCTGTAAAAGAAAAAAAAATACACCTATGTAATTTTACGTAAATAAATTCATAAGTAGTTTAATATATATGAGTAAATTAAATGAAATAAATAAATACATTTTAAATTTCATGAAAAATTAATGTAAAAACATGACCAAAAGTAGATAGTATGCCTATGAAAAAATTGATGATATTAGTTTAAATCTAGAGTTTTTATTTTTATACATTTAAATTGTTAAAATAATTTACTTAGCTACATAGGAAGCTACATATTTTTTATTATTCTAATAACTAATTTTAATGCACAAATTTTGGATGTTCTGCTAATCTAGGCCTATAATTTTCAATAAATATCTTGAATATCACATTTTTTTTCTTTTGAATGTTCGAAATATTTCTTTTCCACAAAATGTTTTTTGAAATTTCAATATATCACATTCAATTCTGTGATTTTAATTTATCGGATATTTTTTTAAGAATATCCGAATTAAATTATTCATTAAAACATGATCAAAAATAGATAGTATACCTATAAGAAAAAAATAGAAAAAATTAGTTTAAATTTAGAGTTTTTATACTTATATATTTAAATTGTTAAAATAATTTACTAAATTACATAGGAATTTCATTAAATATTCTTATTGTCTAATATTTAACGTTAATGTTCAAATTTTGGATGTTATGCAGATTTAGGCTTATAATTTTCAATAAAAATCTTGAATAATAGTTTATTTCTTTTAAATGATAGCTTTTTTTTTTTCCACAAAATGTTTTTGAAATTTTAATATATCAGATTCAATTCTATAATTTCTATTGATTGGATATTTTTTTCTAAGAATATCCGAATTAAGTTATTCATAAAAATAAATGCTTTCATAATTCTGTATATACCAAACAATGTTGTTTATTACAACAATATAGATAATTGATTGATCTGTTTAGTTTTTAGTTTTTTATTTATTATTTTTTTTTTTTATTCAAATGAAATTGCGAATGTAATTTTTATACAAATTCTGCAAGTTTTCGGTAAAACTTGCTACGGAATTTGTTTTTATAGAGTTTTTGTTTATAGAGAATTATATTTGTTTTATATGAAATATGTTGTTATAGAGTTATATCATTTATAAATGCATTTTTTTCTATCTGTTTACAATCTCCAGTTTTATCACTATTTTTCTATAAATGTATAATTTGAAACTATCTACAGTATGTATAACAAATTTGTACAGTTAATTTTAAAGAATAAAAAGAAGAAATGAAAATTAAAGTTTGTTTCCTGTATGAAAATTAAACTATATATTTCCTGTGTTTTGTAATAGCATATGTGTAAACTAAGTCTTTTATTATTTAAGAAAAGTTAGGTAAGTTAATTATGATTAATTAATTTGTTTTTTCAATGTTCAACGTCATTAGATAATTACTTTCAGATTTAAAAATATCAATTGCTTGTTATAAGTGCAAAAGTTTGAATTATTTTATTCGATTTTTAAAATATATTTAAAAGGAAATCTAAGAATAAGTATTTGAGAAATTTCTTACATAAATAAAATAAATTGTTTCTCAAATCACTATTTCAGAAATTTCATACATAAATAAAATAAAGTTTTGAAAAAGGTTTTTATAAAAAAAAATGGATATTGAAAAGTGTATTTAAAGTATCAAAATATTTAATAAACTAAGCTTAAGAACATTAAAACAATTTAATCTCAAAGCTCATTACTATTAATTTATTAAATATTTATTTAATATATATTAATGCTTAAGATATATGCGAATAAGTAAAAATAAAAAATAAATATAAATCTAGAGTTTTTATTTTTATATATTTAAATTTTGTAAAAATAATTTTACTAAGCTGCAATGAATATTTTTTATTGTTCTAATATTTAATTTTAATGTTCAAATTTTTGGATGTTCTACAGATTTAGGCTTACTATTTTCAAAAAATATTAGCTTAAATATAAGTTAAAAATATAAGTTTTTTTACTTTTGAATGTTCGAAATAATTTTTTTTTTCCATAAAATGTTTTTGAAATGTTAATATATCAGATTAAATTCTATGTTTTTAAATTTACCGGATATTTTTTTTAAGAATGTCCGAATTAAATTATCCATAAAAAATAAAACGCATTCATCATTTTCTATATACCAAACATTATTGTTTTATAACAACAATATAGATAACTGGTTGATTTTTTTTTTTTTTCAAATGACATTGAGAACGTAATTTTTATGCAAATTCTTGCAAGTTGTCTGTAAAACTTGCTACGCAGTTGGCTTTTAAATATGTAGTTATAGAGTTTATATATCATTTATAAACGCAATTTTTTCTGTTTGTTTACAATGTCCGCTTTTATTATCATTATTTTTAAATTTATAATATGAAACTAACTACAGTATGCATTGCAAATTTGTGCTGTTAATTTTATATAAAAAATAAATAAATGGAAGTGAAATTAGAAAAATGAATGAAAATTAAAGTTTGTTTCCTGTATGAAAATTTAAGTATATATTTGTGTTTTTTAATAGCATATATGTTAAATAATTCTCTTATTATTTAAGAAAACTTAGATAATTTAATTATAATTAGTTATTTTTGAATTTTGAATGTTTAATGTCATCAGATAATTACTTTCAGATTTAAAAATATCAATTGCTTATTGAAATTGAAAAAGTTTGAATTATTTTATTCGATTTAAAATATATTTAAATGAAATCGAAGTATAAGTATTTTGAGAAATTTCATACTTAAATAAAATAAACTATTTCTCAATATATTTTTATATATAACTATAAAAATAAACTATTTTTATATATAACTATAAAATAAACTATTTTTATATATTTAAATTGTAAAAATAATTTACTAAGCTACATAGGTATTTCATTGAATATTATTATTGTTCTAATAGTTAACGTTAATGTTCAAATTTTGGATGTTCTGCAGATTTAGGCTTACGATTTTCAATCAATATTTTGAATATAAGTTTTTTACTTTTGAATGTTCGAAATAATTTTTTTTCCACAAAATATTTTTACAATTTTAATATATCAGATTCAATTTTGTGTTTTTAATTTACCGGATATTTTTTTAAGAATATCCGAATTAAATTATCCATAAAAATAAAACGCATTCATAATTTTCTATATACCAAACATTATTGTTTTATTACAACAATATAGATAACTGGTTAATCTTTGTGTTTTTCAAATGATATCGAGAATGCAATTTTTATGCAAATTCTTGCAAGTTGTCTGTAAAACTTGCTACGGCGCAATTGCCTTTTAAATATGTAGTTATAGAGTTTATATTATTTATAAATGCAATCTTTTCTACTTGTTTATATTCTCCGATTTTATTATCATTACTTTTAAATTTATATTATGAAACATGTTTTGCTACTAAAGTATGTATTGCAAATTTGTGATGTTAATTTTAAGAATAAATAAATGGAAATGAAATAAGAAAAAATGAATGAAAATTAAAGTTTGTTTCCTGTATGAAAATTAAAGCATATATTTCCTGTTTTTAATAGCATATATGTTAATTAATTCTTTTATTATTTATGAAAAGTTAGGTAATTCAATTTTAAAAAGTTAATTTTTTGAATTTTAAATGTTTAATGTCAATAAATAATTACTTTTAGGTTTAAAAATATTACATTGCTTGTTAAAAGTGAAAAGTTTGAATTACTTTCATTCAACTTTTAAATTTATTTAAAATTGAATGAAGTACAAATATTTTGAGAAACTTCATATATAAATAAAATAAATCTTTTAAAAGTTTTTTTTTATAAAAAAAATTTAAATTGAAAATATCTTTAAGACATTAAATTTTTTAAGAAACTAATTTTAAAGAACATTAAAATGTATATCAAATATTTATTTGAGCTATATCAATGCCTAAGATATATGCGAATAAGTAAAAATAGACGATAAATATAAATCTAGTGTTTTTATTTTTGTATATTTGAATTGTAAAAAATAATTTATTAAGCTACATAGGAAATTAGTTGAATATTCATATTGCTCTAATATTTAACGTTAATATTCATATTTTGGATGTTCTGCAGATTAGGTTTACAAATTTCAATAAATATCTTGAATATTATTTTTCTTTTGAATTTCGAAATAGTTTTTTTCCACAAAATGGTTTGGAAATTTTTATATATCAGATTCAATTCTGTGTTTTTAATTTATCGGATATTTTTTTAAGAATGTCTGAATTAAATTATTCATAATAAAAACGCTTCCATAATTCTTTATATACCAAACATTATGGTTTTATTACAACAATATAGACAACTGATTGAACTTTTTGTTGTTTTTTTTTCAAATTATATTGAAAATGTAATTTTTTAATGCAAATTCTTTTTAAAATTTTCGGTAAAACTTGCTACTGAATTTGTTTTGAAATATGTAGTTATAGAGTTATATTATTTATAAATGAGATATTTTCAATTTGTTTAAAATCTCTAATTTTATAATTATTTTTTTTTTAAATTTATAATTCGAAACTATTTATATTATGGATAACAAATTTGAAATTTTAATTTTATAAAATAAAAAGGTTAATTTAAAATTAAAATGAAAATAAAATTAATGAAAAATAAAATTTTCGAAGTATATATTTTGAAGTATATATTAATTAAAAAATATATAAAGTATCAAAAAGAATAAAGTATATATTAATTAAATTAAAATTAAAATATATATTTATATTGTATTAAAGTATATATTTTTATGTATGAAAATTAAAGTATATTTTCCTCTGTTTTTGAATTGCGTATTGTTAACGAAATTTTTATTATTTTAGAAAAGTTAGGCATTTAATTATAAGTAATTAATTTTTAAAATTTTGAATGTTTAATGCCATCAGATAATTATTGTCAGATTTAAGAAAATCAATTACTTGTTAAAATTGTAAAAGTGGGAATATTTTACATATCACTATTTTGAGAAATTTTATGCATAAATAAAAACTACTACATAGCAAAAAAATAGACATGGCGTTTTTAAAAATAATAACGCTGGTTTTTTTTCCTACAATTCCAAACTTTTATTCAAAATATTTTCTCATTCTTATAATAGACTTGAAATATTTATTTTTGAGAATTTTACGACTTGAGAATTTTACGACTATATTAAATCTTAACTATTGCAAATACTTTACTGTTACTATTTATATTACATTACTTTACATTTA
The DNA here is from genome assembly GCA_021605095.1 of Caerostris extrusa. Classification (NCBI taxonomy): domain Eukaryota; kingdom Metazoa; phylum Arthropoda; class Arachnida; order Araneae; family Araneidae; genus Caerostris; species Caerostris extrusa. The sequence continues at coordinate 46,437 of BPLR01010966.1, forward strand.
CATTTATAAGGTTTCTGCATACGTTTCGACAAATGATAAAATTCATTTTTTATATTTGTCATTCATTTATATTTTTTTTATTTCCGCTGATTTTAATTAAAATCCTACATAAAAAGTAAGTTTACTTTATCTAACAATGCTGTTTTAGAAAATGGTATATTTCTAGTTAAAATTTAGCAAAAATATTTTTAGCAAAGTTTAGCAAAGATTTTTGTAATAGATTAAAAATTTTAATCTATTTTAATTTATTTAATCATTTTTTTTAATAATTCACTAATTTTAATTAATTTAATTTTGATTAATTTTGTAATAGATAATTGTAATTCAACAATCTTAATTTTCATTGTATGCAACTTAACAAATGTTAACTGAACAATAGATAGAGGTTCAAGCGCATCTTAAATGTCGATCTATCATTCAGTTATCGTGCATTTTCCAGCCTTCCAGTTCAATTTTTATTTTAACAATGTAAATAACCAGTTTATATTTTTCCTTGCATCACTCGTTCGAAAATTTTGCAGATCTTGAGAAAGAGAATAATTTAGTACCTCAATTCTCCGCAATTTTTAAATACAGCATGATCTAACAGTCATATACCCATGAATCTATTAACAATTGAAAGTGCATTGTCACCATTTGATATCCCTTGTAGTTATGTAAGCTCTTAATTTTTATGATGGCACAGCAGCAGGGCCGGATTTAGATGAAAAGAGGCCCTAGGCTATTCCACTTATGAGGGCCCTTTCACCTCCCACTTTTAAGTTTGTACATTACATGAGAGATAATAAAATACATCATTACTGTGATGTATATCAATATGTTAAATGAAACATGTTATGCTTGGCACTAATCTTTATAAAAATATGTCACGGTTAATAAATAAATAAAAAAAAAGTCGAGAGCACTTATTTGGACATTTATTCTCAGCACCCTATATAGTACTTGTAACACTAACTAATCAAACATAACACACAAAATTTACAAATAAATAAAATTCAAATAATAAAAATCTTTGACTACGAAAAAAAAAAAATATGTAATAAAATTATCACATTTTCCGTCAAATGAAATCAAATATATTCAATACATTGAAGATTAAAAGCAAATTCAATTCAGATAAATTTATCTCATAATTTCTCCTTATTTTCGATTCAGTGTTTTTAGTATTTACTGTTTTTAGAATAGTGTAATTCTAATTTTGCTAACAATTTAAATGTAGGCCCCTCTTGATCTTGAGGCCCTAGGCTGAAGCCTAGTTAGCCTATAGGAAAATCTGGCCCTGCACAGCAGTATGAGCATTCATTCTAGTTATGTAATCTCTTAACTTTATGATATCATCGCAATCAGCATCCATCCTAATTACTTATGTAACCTTCTAAATTTATGAGGGCATCGCATGATAAATTTAAAAATGATCAATATCGCATGATAAATTTTTTTCAGCATCCCTTCTAGTTATGTAACCTTTTAAATTTATGATGGCATCGCAGTTTCAGCATCTATCAAGGATTAGTGAAATGTAGTATAATTTCAAGGATGATTTCAAGTGCATAAAATGATTGCATTTTGTGAAAAATGCATTGAAAGGTGTTATTAATAGTATTCATTTTCGACAAATCACTCACATTGAAATTCGCATTACTTTTTCAATTCCTTCTATTAGCTCACACGCTCCCTATATATAAATTAGAAGATTAATGTGCACGTATGTGAACGCTAGAATGATCGGCTTATCCCAGCAATTAGTTAAGCAAGTGTATAAAATCGAGGAAAAATATTTAATAAAATATTTGTTTAATGTTACAGCGTTGTTTTTTTCCAATTCCTTCTATTGGCTCACACTCTCCCTATATATATATCTTGTTCACATTTTCAATCGTTCATAAAATACTTTTTATTCATCCACTCAAGTTCAAATACATTTTTGAACTTGTAGTGGATGACATTGGATGTTAGTACAGATTTTTCAAATATTTATTCATTCTTAAAATTAATTCATTAATTTTTTTTTTTGAGATTTAAATTGCATATATCTACCAATAGAGGGCGCCAGATAAACCTAAAAAAGGGAATGAAAATTATTTATAAAGGACTTTTCTGCAATAGAGTGAAAAAAAAAAAAGTAGGAATTGACTTAAAAAATTTTTTTTTTTTTATATTACTTGTTTCTAATTGGTTTACAGTAAAAAAAAAAAAAAAAAAAAAAAAAAAATTTGGAAGAATAAAAACTTGAATAAAAAGACTCAAAGCACTATATTTGTCTGTATTTCTTAAAATAATTTTAAAAAAATTTACAATTAGAAAACTTACTTTTTTTCCTTGAAATTTATTATGTTCTTTATCTCGTGCAAAAAAAAAAAAGAGTAAAATAGAGGATTTATATTTGATCCGAAGATTTTAAGGTTTATTCTTGGAGGTGTTAGGGAAAGTGATTGTTGGAGAAGACAGTACAACGCAAATATCTATATATGCTATAAAGACCCAGATATTAGAAAATTTATTAAGATTAACAGATTAAACTGGGTTGCTCTTGTATTTAGAATGAAGGATTTGGACATTGTAAAAGGTTTGTTCTAGCAAAGCCACAGGGACAGAGAGGAAGAGGACGACTCAATTTGCGATGGGTAGACGCAGTTGAAAAAGATTTTGCTGTACTGAAGGTTAAGAATTGGAGGGCCCTTGTCACCCAGAGGAATGAACGGAAATCTCTTCAAACGAAAGCCTTGGCCCACTCAGGGCTGTCGCGCTATTGATGATGATGATAAATACAAAAATATTCTCAGAAAAGTTAAAAAATATTTTTTTAAATGAAATTGAAAAGTTGTATAATTGTGTACGAAATAAATTTAGTCTGTACACAATTATACAACTTTTTCAATTTCATTAATAAGTTTTTGAGTCTATGACATCAAATTATGTAGTAGTGCATCATATAAAGTACTCCATTTATTTACTTTTTAATGAAATTATTAAAATGAAGAAATAAAATGAGACATTTTTTTCGTCTTATTTATTGGATTAGTAAATATTTAAAAATGTTTGGAACTGGTAAATTTATGATAAGTAAATTACATTATATAGACATTAATTAATTTTTTTCACGCAAATACACACAACAGAAACAACAAATGCTGAAACGGAATAATTTTCATTTCTCCTGCAAATGATATCAACACTTATCTTTTAAAACAGTTAGTTACATAACACATTTAAACAACAGAAAATGTTTTAGATAAAATCAGCTTTGATTAAAGATGTAAAAATAGATTGGTCTTATTAAAAACAATGACTTCTAAACATTTTGAATGATTTTTCAATCAACTTAAAAGAAATATTTAGAGGTAATTAAAAAATCAATTTACAAATCTTATTTATTAATTTTTTTTTTGGCAATGTAAATGTATTTGAAAAGTCGAAAAAAAGTTTTTTAAAAACATCTCGTTTTTCTATACGCTGGTCTTACTTACCTATAGTAGTGTACTACTATAGGTAAGTAAGACCAGCTTACCAAAAGTAAAAGTAAGTCAAAAAGTAAGACCAGCTTTCAATTTAAATTTCCCGGGTATATGGTATTTTAATTGTTTTTCTTTTTTAGATTGTTGGTAGCGTCCTTGACATCTGTGTGAAATTTCACGCCAAAATATTCATTAATGTTTGAGTTACGCTTAGTTGTGTGAGACGCTAAAACTGATTCGGCGATTTTTGAAAATGTCTTTTCAATCGACTCAAAACGAAGTCCCCGGAGTGGTCTTTTGAGTTTAGGAAATAGCCAAAAGTAGCACGAGGCTAAATTAGGTGAATACGATGGTTGTGGAACGATATGGGTTTTCATTTTTGGCGAAAAAGTTACGAAGAATCAATGCAGTGTGAGCTGGCGCATTCAGTGTTTTCGATACCAAATGAGATTTGATGCGTTTGAGGCCCAAAATGGAATTGTCCGATCCTTTTGAAATTCCAGCATCATCAGAAAGGTCTCTAGTTGTAAATCGATGATTTGCAAGCACCCAATCTTTAATTTTTTGGACTTGTGCTTCGTCTGTTGAGGTTGAGGGTCGACCAGAGGGCTCTTCGTCTTTAACGCGTTCTCTGCCTTCTTTGAACTGTTTATACCACTTCCAAACATTTCTTTCCGATATAGGAATGCTCACCGAATGCCGTCTGCAACATTATATACGTTTCCGCAAATAAAAATTAACGCAAGTTCTTTGCTCAATGAATTCAGACATTTCAAAAATCGCTGTAATCAGTTTTAGCATCTCACAAAAAAGCGTAATTCAAACGCTGATGAATATTTTGACGTCAAATTTCACACAGATGTCAAGGGCAGTCAGTGCCAACAACCTAAAACAGAAAAAAAATTGAAATACTTATTTTTTTGGCCACAGAGTATTGTTATTATACACCAGTAGATCTCTTAGCATTTATAACTACCATAAAGAACAACCAATGGGAGGAGGGGGTGAAGTTTACGCCATCAGATGACGCTAGTTGTTTTAATACATTATTACTGTTTTTTTTTTTTTTTTTGATGTTCTATATATGTATGGGAAAAGATGACTTATATCTTTTATGCGTTCTTATTCAAGTCGTAATTCATCATTTTACGTACACATAAATTTCCGGATCGATTTGTTTACATGAGCCCGTTTTGATACTTCGCTTCTGGTGGCATTATCTCTCTAATTTGTTGTTTATATTTTTAATCCTTATGAAATGTTTTGCCTTCACGATTGAGAGATTATTTTTAAATATTTAGTTTTGTATTCGTTGGTCGAAAATTATATATAAGTTTAATTTAATTATTTCGGTTGTTTAGGGTAATTTTCTTATCTCTAACTATATTCAGTTGTAACGTATTTAGGGTTATGTAACTTCTTGCCAATTAGAAAGGTGAGTGTGGAATCAGTGTATATTATTAACAGACCACAGAAGTGTATTGAGGGGGAGGAGAGTGCCCTCCGGGAGGACTTTTAACGGTAAATGTCCCGCATTTGCTGGTCGTATGGGAGAAAAACCCTGAAAACCCAGCAAGCCGCTTGACTATCATTGTGAGACGGTTTTTACACACAGTGCCACAATCACAATCGAGTCTCCTGGCTAATTTTACAATTAAAATTTCAGCTCTCCTGCAGGTTTTATGCCATGAATCTGTCAACTGGGCACCTGTGATGTGGACGCTGCTTCCAGAAACGAGAAGACTCGATGGGGATTGTATCACTATTTAAAAAGCGTTTCACATAGATAGTCTGGCTATTTTTAGGAGTTTTCACGGTTTTCTCGCATATGACACTCGAATGCGGAACAGTTACGTTTAAAAATCCCTCGCGGAAGGCATTATCCACCTCTTAACACCCGTCAGTGGGTTGTTTGTAGTAGACCAATGTTTCATCCTCAGCTTTCTAACTACTAGTGGGCTACTACTCTTTAGGTACGGGGAGGGGGTAAAAAGAGTATTTGCACTGTAGATTAATGTCCTTCATTACTAAAGCGACAGATAGGTAGCATATTAAACGTTACCAGGGTGTTCCGCGGAATGCACTGCACCCCTACTGTGCTTTCAATATTAGGCTAAGAACATTTCTCATGGTGGCATCTGAGGAAGCTGACGCTCTCCCTAACAGAAAGCGGTCTGATGGCCATTAGCCAGCTGGCGCTCTGGCCTTTGATACCACAGGCTTCAGGTTTGAATTCTAGCGATGGCATGGATGTTTATTAGTGGTTCGGAATCCACATTAGGCACAGTTTAGAAAACTCGCAGATTTATTTACACAAGCGCAAACACTACACACATGCAATAAGAGACAAGCAATATTTAACACATTTAAAGATAGGTAATTATAGATTCGTGGAAGGACTCCACTTCCAAGCCGAAAACCGAAACTCAGTTACGCGCAGGGTTCATGAAATATGCTTCCTCTCAGGTGAGAGTCTGTAGGTCAACTAATGCGTCGGGATGCATTAAATATATTTTCTCTCAGGGTTGAAGCGGCCTGGTGGTCAACTGGCTAACGCTCTGGCCTTTGGCATCACAGGTTTCAGGTTCGAATCCTGGCGGTGGTATGGTTGTTTGTGAGTTGTTCGGAATCCACGTTAAACTATATGTCCTGGTCTAAATAATCCAAAGTGTGCAAAAACATGACCGTAGAGCGACAAACCAAACCAAACCTAACGGAAAAGTTCCCTCATACAGATTTATTATACCCAAATCTCGACATGGAAGCTAGGTTTTTCAGTTTGAGATCCAATGCACTATATACCAGGCCTCTGCTGGTTTTTTATTTAACAATAAACCAACAGGTTAAAAACATATTTTACATACAATTAACACAGTAAGCATACACACGTGTCGAACTCTAAATGTGTTACGATTATTATTTTTTTTATCTTTCAAGTATTTCATTTTATGTTCGTATTTTGTTGTTAGCAACATTTTTGTAGTGTGATATCTACCATTTCTGATATTTTATTTATATTTTTTTCTTCACTATGGAAATTATTGACTCAGTGTGATTTTATCACTCCCTGGACTTTTACCCTTTTGATTCGATGAGTCGTTTTCATGTCCGATTTTTGTACCCTTCCAAGGACTCCTTTGATGTCATAAGGCCGTTTGAAGATGAGAAAAGTGACGTCTTTTTCACCTTTTAAGATTAAGAAAAAAATAATCCTGTCCTGAACTGATTCCCTTAACGATGATATTTTTTAATTGATATGAAGAAAAAAATTGATGTTTATTATCTTTTTTTTTTTCCTGTATTGCATTAATGCATTACTTCCCCTTCCCCCCCTTCTTAAAAACCCTTTTCTGAGAAAACATGCGCATTTTCAGGTAAGCGATTATTTTATTATTATTATTATTAATTTTTTTTGCAATTTTTTGGATAAACGCCAACTAAAAATATAATGGATCATTTTCTTTTTAATTTCTATATTTGGCGTCACCCGATTCGTGGCTCAGTGGCAACGTGTGCCGCTGGTGAGCATTAGGGCAGAGGTTCAATCAGTTGGGACCTTTGTAGTAGACACAGTTTCAAAAGAAAAGAGGAGACTCGAGGGCTTATGTGATGTTCAGCATCTTGCCTCGTGAGTCGGACTACTTGGTGGCAGTTTTCCAGTTTTTCTCCCATACGGCAGTTCCCCTAAAAGTTCTCTCGGATAGCACTGCCCTCCTTCTTCAACGATAAGTAGTCATGTCCCTCTTCTACCTTCGGGTGCTCCATCAGAACAGAAGCTGACTCCCCTCCCACACACACACACTTGCCTTCTTCCATGAGAACAGAAGTTGCCTCCCCCTCCCCACACACACACTTGCCTTCTTCCATGAGAACACGGGTTCTTGGACTTGGTCTAAATGTTGCTGTCCACCAAGTGGGATAAGAACAACAAATATTGGGCGTCACCTCTGGTACTAGGTGCCACAGGTTGCGAATTCAAGTCCGGCGGTGCCATGCATGTTTGTAGTGGTTCAGAATTCACTTTAAGCAGTAGGTACCGGTCTAATACGATTATTGGGAGTAGGGCTGACAACCCTATCCCCGGAGTCGATCAGTAGGCAAACGACCTTGGCTCACCATGGGGCTGCTGCGCCACTGACGAAGAAGATATCGAACGTCAAACGCTACGTAATATTCAAGACCAACTTTTCACCGGATAGAAAAGAGTTTTAGATCTTTTCTGAAAAATTTCGAGAATAACTGCTACACATTTGCGTGTCGTGCAGGAGAAAATACGGAAGGATTACCTTGCTTCAAACAAATGGGCTGATAGCTCAGAAAGATGGGGCTCCGACTATAGAAACAGCCAATAATTGAAAAATTGTTGAAAATTCCATGACTATATTCTCAAAATGTCCACTCGCTTGTGCAGTGATGTAACACTAAGGAAGTAGGGACATAGGCATATTAATTAGGACATGGGAACATTAATTAGTAGGGACATAAGAATATTAATTAATAGGGACATAGAGACATTAATTATTAGGAATACAGGGACATAAAGGGTATTAATTAGTAAGGACATAGTGATTAATATCACTAGTAGGGGCATATGAATATTAATTAGTAGGGTTACAGAGACATAGGGACATTAATTAGTAGAGATACAGGAACATAGGGTTATTAAATAGTAGGGACATAAGGATATTAATTCGTAGCGATATAGAGACATTAGAGAGTTTTTGCATAACTTTTTTTTATTGTCCGATATTTTTCTTCCTAGCGAGCATGCTCATAAGGAATAGCTCAGTAGTGCAGTATTACTGGTACGCATGCTCAATAGGTACAATGTTTCCTATGAGCATGCGCGCTAGGAAGAAAAAATATCGGACGATAAAAAACGTTATGCTAAAACCTCTCTATTAATTAGTAGGGGCCTTTTAACAGTATCCTTTTATTACAAAACTGCATTAAAAAAGAACTGGAAACTCAATGTTGTTGATCTTTGGCCCAGTCTGTGATATTCCAAGACAATGATTCTTACTTCGCTCCAAAAGACTACCACCCTTTTCCATGCAATCCTAATACAGTGAATGCTTTTTAATAAGCAATTAAATGGTTTCCGGCACTCTCTGTTATCCGGGCATCGCCCAAAGCGGTGAGTTTCAACATTTTTTTTTCTTTTCGTCACTGTTTAACGTAATAGCCAGTTTCCATTCCAGTACAGCTTAGAACTCATAAATATGGATATACTTCGTAACATTTTTTTGAAAAATTGATTGACGCGGTATCAGATACTTTTTTTAAATACATCATGTCCATAAATTAAGGATAATGAAGTTCAGGCAAAAGAAAAGAGACAGAAGCAAAACAAATTTTGACTTATTTGTAAAGTCTATTTATTAAACAAGGGTGAAGATCAAAAAAGATGCTATATGTTTGACATAATTAATAAAAATTGCGATTTTTACTCCCTGGAGCAAATTTCAAAAGAAGCTATTTACAAAAAACAGTATTACATGGTTAGTATGATGGTTAATATGGAGTATGTCTCCCGGACTATGCAATACAGGCCTTACAACGCTTAGGCATGCTGAGTATCAAATTATCAATCTGATCTTGGGGGAATATTACACCACTCATCAAGCAATGCCCTCGAATTTCCGGTTGATAGGTGAGAGGGGTTGACGGGCTGCAATTCGTCGGCCAAGCATATCTCACACATGCTCTATTAGATTCAAGTCCGGTGAGTATGCTGGCCAATCCATACGGGTGATATCCTCAATTGAAGGCATTCGTCTACAATGATTGCAGTGAGGACGGGCGTTTTCATCCATAAACAGAAATTCAGCACCCATGGCGCCCCGAAACAAACGTACATGTTGTTTCAGAATGACATCCCGATAGATGTGGCCTGTCATCACGTTGCACTCTGAACATGCAGGTCAGTTCTGAAACCAAGAATGATTCCTCCCCAAACGAGCCATCCTGCCCCACCGTAACGGTGTCGTTCAATGGTGTTCTCTTGGTGGTAACGGGTACTGGCGCTCTCCATATGAAAATCCGGCGTGAATCAGACTGCAAACTAAACCTGGACTCGTCGGAAAACATCACCAGACCACTGTTGTGGTGTCCACAATGCATGTTCTTTCTACTCCAGGTTAATCGCAGGCGACAGTGAGTTGCGGTAAGTGGAACACATCTGACAGGCCTACGAGCATATAGACCAATGTGCCCTAAGCGTCTGTACACGGTATGCCTTGAAACTGTCATACCGGTAGCTGAAGAGAGCTGACGAGACAGGTCTGATGCTGTGCTCCGTCTGTTTCTTTTGGCAGTAACTGCTAAATACCGGTCCTCATTCAGCGTTGTAACTCGGGGGCGACCTGTGCTGTAGCATCTACTCACATTACCATCATCTTGGAATCGTTGCCAAAGCCTGGAGATGACACTCTGGGCGATTCCAAGTTCCTCGGATACTTCCAGCTGGGTACGTCCACATTCCAGTCGTCCGATAATTCTACCACGTAAAAAATCATCCAAATGCTTCCTTTGTGCGCTATAACTATGCGGTTGATAGAACGAAGGCTTTTTAAAGCGCTTGTGAACAATTTTACTTCTTTGCCACCATTCATATATATACCCTTCTCTTACACTCTCTCGTCATTGCGGCCCGTACTATCCCACGCCATCTGGTGGTTTCCTGTAATTTGCATATATTCTTCTTCAAGATGTGTGATAATTCTACAGGTGAGAAATTTTTATTTTTAGGGTTAATTTCTGTGTGAATCTGAATTATCCTTAATTTATGGACATGAAGTGTAGTATAGGAAGGCTCATAGTAATATTTTCTTTTTTTTTTATCTTGCTACAGAATAGTTTGTCACAATCGGTTTTAACTGTCATTGAAAAGTTTTGGGTATTAATTTAATTCTGTTTCTGCTAAGATTACTAAATATTGTTGTTCAATGCAGCTGGCAATACAGAGACAGTTTTCTTTATGCCATAAGCAAGGACGGCACAGCTGTTACTCATTTAGCACTACCCAGGGTAGCACGTCTAGGCTACGGAGGACAGGAGGAGGCTAGCAATACGTAA